>JAVLVB010000124.1:1723988-1738122 GCA_032876305.1 Orestias chungarensis | reverse complement strand
AGCTTCATCTTAAGTCTTTGTTTTTCCTCTCGGACCTCGAACTCTTAGCCGATTTCTAATTTCAGATTTTCTGTGACTTTATGTTGTTTTAAGAAATATAAAAAGAAATCTGACAGCTCTAAAGCATGAGGTTAAATGTTTCTATGACCACAACCAACTTTATACTAAAACAAATAAGATACAAACCTTTTATAAAAGTAAAAAACAAACCTTTTTAAAAACAACATTACACAGATATTACAAAAATGATTAGAAATAAGTATATCTCTGTCCACTTTGCATACTAAAACTATTGCTTTCTTTGGTAGACCTTAACATATTACGGAGATTTTGCAATAAATCTGTCTGACACCATTTTCATGAAACTTCAAAACCAGAAGATGTCGGACAGCAAACGCAAATTGATTAGAGGAAACATTACCTCAAATAATGGTTTGTATAACCTTTACCCTAGCAGTGTAACTTACCCCAGACCCACTGCTTTAAAATATATATGTTCTTAATATTTGTGCTATTGGTCTTGTTTTAATTTTGGAATCCTAGAATCTATTTACACAGATATTCACACAGATATTGTAAAAAAGTATTAAATGACAATTTCCAACTCTTTATTGTGCATATGCATGTTATGGTAACATTATAAATTTGTGATATATTGAACACTGGATATTTATCAGAGATGTACTGTCTGCATTCTCATTTATTTTATGACGTGTGGGCTTACAGTCAGTGCAACAGGAGCTTTGGTTACATAGCCGCTTGTGGGAATTTTTTTTGGTTGAGCAACTGGAAGGGCAGATGACGCTGGAAAAGGTGGGTGGGGCTGGCCAGATTTTTCCAGTTAGAAAAACAATAAAAACCCATTAATATCAAGTAAGCAAAAAGAAAACATCCATCACAACAAGACACGAGTCGGGCAGGCGAACGTCAGACTAGTGACATTAAGGGTCAACATGAATAGAGGAAGAAGGAGGAAAGAAGGAAAAGAAAGCAAGCAAAAGGTTGGGAGGGGAGGGAGGGGGGGTTGCAGATGCTCCTCTAATAATACTAACCTTCAGGTCCCTGTGCACTATGTCATTTTGGTGAATGTGATGGACACTTTCTAGAATCTGATGGATACAGTGACTGTGAAGACAAAACAGAGAGAGGAGGAACAGTGGGGGAGGAGGGAAGAGCGCCAATGAGCCACGGGGAACGGTAACAGGTACGGAAAAGAATGAACAGTGTGACAGAAAAGTCCACGTCACAGAGGAGAAAAGGGCAGGTTAGAGGAGTGGCAGTGGATGACAGAGGAAATCACGCAACAGGCAGAGGAAAAGAAGAAAAAGGATGTGAAGCAGACAGTGTGGAGTGGGAAGGGTAGGCAGGTAGGTGGAGGAGACACAAATGTTCCGTTTTGCTTTATTTTTTATTTATTTATTTTTACACATGATGAGACACGAGCAGCCACAGTAGAGCAACCTGCCAGACAAAAATCACAACACCACTGGCACAGGAAAAGTACGGAACAGTGAGGACAGCTTGTGAAAGGAAAGATTATCACCTTTTTGCATAAAAAAAAAAAGAAAGAGACGCCACATTAAAGATGAAAATGGACACTAAATGGTCGAGGACAGGTGGCTATTTTTCTATCACTGAAAGGGAAACGTCGCTGCGTGCGTGTGCTGGAAAGATAACATGAAACGTCCCAACAGTGTGGTGCACTTGCGTGTGCCTTTCGAAATGTGTGTGTGTGGGTAGCAGCCGAAGCATTTCGATGAGGGTTTAATGTTCAGAATATGTGACTAAAAGCAGGCGTAGGGAAACAGCATCCTGCAGGATCCACGCCCACACTGTGTCTAGTGAGTGGGAGGACTGAGCGAGAGAATCAGAGAGATGGATGCGTATGCATCCTTTGTTTAAGCACACGCAAAATCAGACATGATAGGAGGCTCAAAATGTAGACGTGGCAACAGTACAGGCCAAAGACTTCCTTAGCGCTGAGAAACTGATTTGTAGTCAATACTGATCATGAGCAGCAAAAACCTCCTTGAGGTTAATAAGTTTATCTTTGCTTGGTTGAGTAGACTGAGAAAAATCCAAATTTTTTAAAAAATCTCTTAAGAAATAAAACCCTTAATTATCTTTAACGTCTATCAACAATGTATCAAAAATATAACAGGATTCAAGATAAGAGAATAAATGCTTATTTTTTGGCCTTATAAAACTTAAAATGGGCAAAAATCAACACATATGTTCAAATCTTTCCAGCTTAAGTTGAGCCTCAGACTGTCGGGATTTCCTGGCCTTTCTGTTTTGTTGGACTCTTTCTTTGATTTAAATGCAAAGCGATTGGAAACCTCACTGAATAAAAACAATCCATGAATGTGCGGCAGTTCGACAGCATCCCAGTGAGCGTGGCATTTTGGAGATTGAAGAACACCTCCATGCCCTTCTATTGTTTACCTGGATGTGGGAACCCTCTAATGTGTTAGCGTCTAAAACATTACCTCGCCTGTCTATTCGAGACTGGATAAGAAAAACCAGTTAAAAGTGAATACACACTTAACACTGCCTTAAAAAACTGCAACAACCATTATATGCAGAGAGGTGGTCTGAAAAATGATTGAAAATAAGTACAAATATATATTATATTCGGTATAAAAACAATGACCAAAGCTGAAAAGGTTTTTTGAAAATGATATCCTGCAAACTGAAGGTTATCTAGGAAAGCAACCATAAACAGTAAGCAGATTTAGAGAGAGAGATAATGAGGTAATATCATTAATTATGTTCATTTTAAAATGTGAACTTCAAAAACAGAAATAGAAATTCTGCATCATAAGAATCTGTCGAGTTGAAACTGACAATCCAAAGATGGCGTTTAATTTTTGTTCATATTTGAACAGAATTTCAAACAGAAATCTTACATCAAGCTTCAAGATTTAAAACATGTGCTGTTAAAACTAGGTAGCATTGTTACTTTGAAAGCACCAATACATTTGATATGTGCTCTTCCATTAAAAATAAATAAATAAATACCATTCTGAATCAAAAATTAACCATGAGACACACTTTTTATTTCTTTCCTAAGTAAAACAAAATGGTTTTCTAATATGACTTTTAAGAAGTTGTTCTTTAAGGGCATTCAGATGTTACTTAATAGATGCACAATGATGTGACACTAAGATGCAAGCTTATATGTATGATCTGATCAAGGGTTCCTAAAGAGGAACTCGGATAAATTCTAACCGGGGGCGACAAGGTGTGACCCTGCACAGTTTGGGGTCTGAGTGAGAGTGAGACTAATTATCATGGCTAATTAAAGTCCCACTTCTTGTTGGTCTCCAAGGGAGCTGGGGTGGCAGTCTGCGTATATGTGTGCGTATGTGCGTGTGTGTGTGGTGGAATGAATGAGTGACATTCAACGAGGATCTAGGCTCTAGTAAGAAGGAAAACCATCACCACCCAATTTAAATAATAATACAATGTTTGGATGCCTTAAGACTAAACTGGTTGACAAATCCTGAAGTTAGCAACGTCCGGAAAAGCAAAATGGTCCCATTACCTTTGACACGAAGTGTAAGGGGTTTAAATTTCATTAGACATTAGGTAGGACTCTGTTAGTGGACATATTTCCTGTCTCTGTGATAAGAAAGAATCAACACTTACAGAAGATGTACAAAATCTTGTCTTATCCAATGTTGGATGTAATGTTTGACTTAGGCCTGCTTATCCAACAGGTGTTCAACAGGTGACTCAGGTTCGCTCACATTCAATGTACTATGCACAAAGGGATGTTAATCTCCAGCTATAGAAAGTGTAATGCATTAATTTAGCAATAGTACTGGACAGTCTTCCTTTTTATTGCTTTGGAGCCTGATGGACTGATAAAGATCTGAGAGCTGTTTAAAAGATAAAACCTACAGTATATTTTGCATATATATATTATAATGTATGGTTGTAGAAGCCTGTTATTGTTAAAACATGTTTTTATTTGTTTTTGAGTGCATCATTAATCCCGTAATGATATTGTAAATATCCATCTTATGTTCATTCCAGATGCAAATTATGTGAGCAGAAATGTAAATCCTGATTTATTTATTGGATCTGCACTTAAATCCAGACAGTCTTTGACAGGTTTTGGTCAAAATATTTCAGTCTAGATTTAACAGCGCTTTAGATTAAACATTTTGGTTTTTTTAATAAGATTCAGATTTAAAACAATCTTGACATTTTACGCTTAATTGTGTTAAATGATTTCCTCTACTATAAAACGAGTTTGCTTTCAATACAGGGAACAAATTACCGAAACATTGCTTGGTGACCTTTTTGCTGTGAGTGATTTATGGGCTACCCAGCCACCTGTTGGTGTTCCTAGAAACACACCAGCGGCTCTCATCCAATAAAACTACAGTCATCTGCTGAATAATAAAACAATTATTCCCTCTTTAAGCAACCATAATGAGATTAAATTGATTCTTGGCACTAACTTACAAACATACTATAAACTTTGCAAGACGAGTTTAAGGGGGATCGGCTCAGAACACAAAGAGGATTTAGAGTTGGAGTCCCTTGATTGCCAATGATCTGTAACTTTTCATATGCTTCAGCACACCTGAGTCTAATAATCAGGTGATAGCAGGACAAGAAGATGACTATAACCGAGGGGGGTGATTTATTTGGTCCATTTGATTCATGCCCGTTGGAGCAGGGAGACAAGGACACCGACGTTTGAGGGTCGTCATCTATGACTGTACTCAGTCAGTCATAATGTAAATAAATAGGATACATTTTCTAATGCATGGATAAAAATGTTGGATGTTAGCAATACGCTTATGGAAATGGGCAGTTTCCCACATTTGTGTAAATTTAACTGTATTTGCAACAGTTACTTGCAGGACTGCAAAAAAAATTTTAAAAAAGATTTTAGAACAAACACAAGCTACGGTTGAAGCTGAGAACGATCACTTACTGGCAAATACTGTAGCTTTAGCAAAAAAAAACACAGGCAAGTCCATTTGACTTTTAATGCTAGTGACACTCACAACTGTCGGTTTAAAGTATCTCTCTCACTCTTCTGTCAGCCTATTGTCTTTCCACCCCTCCCCTCAAATAATCCGGTTCCTCTTCCGTCGATTGCTAATCTGAACCGTGTGTGTGGCGATGAGTCAGCAGGGAGACGTGGGCGTTAGACATAAAGCAGCGCACTCGGTGGTACAAGGGAAAAAAAGAAAAGAAAACCAAGTAAAGAAAGAAAGTGAAACTGACGCCGTCGTTCGTACTTTCGCTCCGCTGACATTGTTTTATATTTTCCACTGTCCGAGCGCAGGCAGAGGAGAAGATTCAGGACAAAGAATGAAACAGCACAGGATGAATCCCGAGTAACCTGCAACCCACAAATCTCATTAAGACTTTAACCGGAAAGAATCTGCTGATCATAGCCTTAAAAACATCAGCATCGAAACGAATTAAAAAGACACTTTTGTGTTAGTTCCGATTATTTTTTTTTGTAAAAACAGGCTGAAGATCTTGGTGTTCACAGCTTTCCGTGCGTCTAATTACAGTTTTACCAAGAAATCCATCATCCTGCAATGAACTCTGGGTAGAAATCACAAGTATGTCATTCTAAGTATATAAATTAGAAACGCTGCAATTAATTTGTTCTATAACAGAGTTAATATTAATCACCTACACACAAACCTTTCAGTTTCAGAACTTCAAAAGAAGATACTTTTTATGTTATTGGTCAAACCTAGGCTGGGTCTTAAAATGTACAAGTATGATCGGTGAGGGGGCAAAGTAATGCAAAGACAAAGTGAAAGTGGAAAAGAAGAAGGATGCATAGAGAAAGGACAGCTGAGAGCAAAATTACAGTGACTGGCAAAGGTATTGTTCCCCAGTGAATATTTTTCTTTTTTTTACTTTTCGTTCCGTTAAAACTACATATTCAAAGAATGCAACAGACCAAAACACAATGTAGTGCAGAAATGTTTACAACCAAAAAACAGAAAAGTGTATTTTTTTTTAGTTACTGATGCTCCTAAATAAAATCCAGTGCAACCATCCTCATCCAGTCTGATTCAGCTAAATCTAATTCCTTACAATTGTATGCCATTTTGTTTTTGACATTTAAATATGGTTAGAATAAGTATGCTGATGATTTTGATTGTAGTGTGACAAAATGGGGTCATGGGGTAGAAGTACTTTTGGGAGGTACAGCAGGAGCTAAAGTAAAAAAAAAAAAAAAAGAGAAAAAAGTACCAAGAACTACCACGAAAAAATAAAAAGGAAAAATAGGCTAAGAAGAACTAACGCATGTATACGATTTATGAAACTGAAAAGAAGGGGTCAGAAAAGACTTCAAGGAGAGGAATAAAGAAGTACATAGGAATCTACAGACAAGGACAGGCCTCGTCTCTCACAAAGAAAGGTGAGAGCCGCACTCCTACCTGGCGTCCGCCTCACTGTAATATTCTCTGGCTACAATGTCCTCAAAGAGTTCACCTCCGGTCACCCTGTATTAACAGAAACAGGCGCAAACATTTGTTCAGTGTCAGATGCTGTGATTTGATTCATTTCTCTGATAAAAAGGAAAGAAAAATAAGAACAATGAAGAGATATAAAACAAGGATTTCATCTCCATTTTAGTTGTTTTTGTGGCTTACCCGCTTTCCCCCTAAAACTCCCATCTACTTCCCCCCCTTCCCACATTGTTGCCATGGAAACTAGATGAAATTGCTGGGAGATGGATGCGAAGGGTGTGGGTGGTGACAGGGATGGGGTAAGTATAGGAGGGAGTTATGCAATGCTATGTGCACAGAGGGTGCGAGAATTACGGGAGAGGAGGAAGAAGAAAAGGAGGCTGATGAAAAATAAATAAATGGAGAGAAAAAGGATGGCTTACAAGTCAAACAGGAGGTAGTGGAAGCCCTCCTCTGATATACTGTCATGAAGGCGAACTGAAAGAGAAACAAGAAGAGGTTGAGAAATAAATGTTCATTCCAATCAATGGGATTTTACTGAACAATTTCACACGCAGATGATTCAATGCTTTTTGACAAACAGGAAGTGTCACTGCTGCAATTTAAATGAGAGATTAGAAACCAGAAGCTGGAGCGTGTGAAGGAATAAAACCACAGGGAGTCATATTTACAATATAGCTGTAGCTTCTGAGATTAAATCAATATTTTTAAACAAGAGGAGGATGTACTACATTATCAAATTTCATTTGAAATATAAGATTCAATAATAAACCACATCACTACAAAAAACTATAAATCACTATAAATGAGATTAGAAGTGAGAAAAAAGTAAAGGGAGAGCATATAGAATCTGTAAGTTGCCGTTTCATATTTGCTACGTCGGTGTTGGATAGACAAAAAACAAACAACTCACCAATGTTGGAGTGTTTCAAGAGGCGACAGATCCGAGCCTCTCGTTCCAGTTTCTGGTGATCTGCAAAGAAACACAGGGACAACGATTGGAACGAGAGAAAACAAGCAGAACCTTAAAAACAGCCGCATGTCGGATTCAGTGTTAGATGTGTGGATAAGGTTTGCAGTATTTTATACAGAAAGAAATACTGAAGTCGCAACCACTAAGGTAAAAAACATAAGAGAGAGGAGGAGACATCTTGAGGAAACATCCAGGAATAAAGCAAGGATGCAATGAGAGGAGAATTTAGAAATACTGTTAAAGACTATGAAGATTTTTTCTTTAAACATATAATCCAAATGGTCCACCGACCAAAACTGTGTTTTAAAACATTTCTGATAAAAGCGGAAAGACTGAGTCCGTGGGTTAACTTCTAACAGGACCAATCTAAAATGATTTTAATGCCAGTAAACGCTTTGAGAGTTCCCTTTTGTTTTTCCCCACAAATAAAAGGTTTCACAGATAACTTGCGTTGTAATAAATCTATGGCGCGGATATATAGTTGCCCCACGCAATTGATCTGTGTTTTAGATTATAAATTATGTTTAAAGCTACAATGTTTTATCACGACGATGTACGATAAAAGGGAAGCAACAATGTGACCAGGGAGGAGATTTTTATCAAAAGAAATGAATATTTCTCTTTTATCAATGTCATAAATACACAAGAAAAAAAAACACTATTTAATTAAAGGTACAAATTCATCATAATAAAAATAAGATATTGTCTGATATTGTAAAGTAAGACATTATATATGAGAAGTGTCCTGTAAGGTTTAAGTTTAAATGTAGATATTTTTAAACATGCAAGTCGTAAATCTGTGCTTTCCCCCCCTTATCATACATCTCCCTTTAGCTTTTTGAGTTTCCCCTCATCAACTGAAGGTTAAAAAATAAAAGGTTTCTAAAGAATTACTGTAAGATTAGATCAGTTAAGATTTCACTTTGTTGTGAAGCTGTGTGTGGGTGAGATTGTGGTACTCATTAGCAAAAGGGTGATTGGGGATTTTAAAATGAATACCGACATTAGAAGCCGTGTGCATTCATATTTTCAGATCAAGTGAAGTGATGATCAGATCAATATGATAGTTTGTTTTCTTGGTACCCGAAGATTGTCTGGAGTTTAAATCAAAACAGATCTAACACACATATTTAACTAAACATTAGGCACCTGGGCTGCTTTGCTTCTCATCGTTTGTTTTGCTTCAGTGTCGCTGTGACGAAATCAGATGCCATTTGCCTGATTTAGCTCGTTTTAACTTCAAATATTTGATCATTTGAGAGAGCGACTTTTTTTGTCTAGACTGGACAAAAAAATAACAAATCCGACACACCAACCAACCAAAAAAAACATCACATAGAATTGGATAATAAATGATAAATGTAAACATCAATGCTCACAAACAAACACACACATACTGTTGTTAGAAACAGCATAGTACACTCGGGGACAGAAATAGCTTGGAAAAAACGGGAGCGGACACATTTCCATGGGTACAGAGGAGTGACAGTGACGTGTAAGCCGAGTGATTACAGTCTTAGAAGATGAGCCGAGCGAGTAGGAGAAAGGAGTAATGAGGGGGGGTGCTGGAGAGGGACAGAGGGGGTGGGAGGAGGAGGAACAATTAAGTCTTTCTGTGGAAAGATAAAAACAATGCTAATCGCTCCGGCTGTATGCAGCTTGTTTTCTTCCTCTCACTTGGTTCATTGTTTTTCGGCTTGAAAACCCCACCAAGAAACAGAGTAATGTTTTCTATTCATCAGAGTCTGTAATACTAACTGCGTTTTCAAAACTTCAGGTGAGGTTATTCTATGCCCTGTGCAAACCTTGTATCAAGCCAACCTCATGTTTTTGCCGACCCTGCCTAATATGTTACCATAATGCCAAAGGGGTTAAGAACGTGTGTATAAGCGATGGGATCAGGTTTAATTCCATTAGTGGCATCTGCTGATAATAAAAATTTTTATAGAAATGGCACAAAGTTGGAATCTCCATTCAAAATTGCTGAGCTTAATTTATCTATACTCCGTAGGATGGTATGGATAAATACTGGAGGAGGAAATTAACCTGGTAGATGTAATTTACAAACCGAAATTGCTTCAATGAGTTAAAATATGAACCTTCCCACATCCTACACAAACCACCGGGTAAGTTCATTAATTACTTTAAGCTGTATTTGTAAAAGATAAACGGAAAAAGTAAATGTTTTGGGAAAATTGGGCTTCGCCTTCTGTTCTTTCCCTCCTTTGTAGTACATCAGTGTTGGGTGTTGTACTATATTATTAGAGAACACAGAGGTGGAGCTTGAAACACCAACCTGAAAACAAATTCAGACCGCGTCAGAGATAACCCCTGACAAATGGCCAACGGACCTCATGCTCCAGCTCTCAGTTTTATGATAGAAGATCTTCATACTGACCAATTTTTCTGGAAAAGAACTAAGAGAGGCTGCGCTTGATGAAAACAATGAAACCATCCAATTGTTTGAAGATACTTGGATGACGTGAGTTACTGTAGTAGTAATGAACATTTTGACCTGAATTTTATATTATAAAATAAGATAATTTTCATGACATCTACTTTTTAAAGCATAAGTGGAAGTTAAGTTGAACTGGAAACATGATTATCTTCTGAAAAGGACCTAAAAGCTTTAAATGAGAACATGGTTTTGGTTCTGGGGTAAAGGAGTGCAGCCGCTTCAAATATTCATTTAACCGCTCTTTAAAACCGTCTTTTAGTCAAACACCAGTGTTGTTCTTCTGAAGCAGTGGGGTAAATAAGAAATGAGCAGAGAGATAAAGGAGAGGTAAGGATGGTGAGGTCTTGTCCTGAAATCGGAACGGAGAGGAAGTGAAAAAAAAAAAGAAAAGAGAAAATATATTGGAAAAGCATGAACATGAGCTCAGGGTGAGATAACCCAAAGATAGCGAGCAGTAAAG
This sequence comes from Orestias chungarensis, assembly GCA_032876305.1. Classification (NCBI taxonomy): domain Eukaryota; kingdom Metazoa; phylum Chordata; class Actinopteri; order Cyprinodontiformes; family Cyprinodontidae; genus Orestias; species Orestias chungarensis. The sequence continues at coordinate 1,727,767 of JAVLVB010000124.1, read as the reverse complement.
ATAGCAGGAGTCTTTGTGCTGGAGACGAAGAGAGGAAACTGCGAGGAGAGGAATATATTTGGGTTAACCATCGTCAGGAGAGGAGATATCCACACCGAGAACCTAATATAACCACTGTTCGGTCAAGAGCAAAAAAAAAGCCTGGTTTAGCAAAAAAATGTTAATTTGCACAAGATGTTTTATTTTCAAAGGAAATTCCACTTCACAATTATGCACAAAAAAATGCTGACACTTGAGGCTGCAATGTAAAAATATATATGCAAAAGCTCAAGAGGTAGGCACTGCGTAATTTCAGCTGGCGACACGATTTTGTATGCGACCTTATGCAATAAGTAAATCCAATCCTTCTCAGAAAAATTAAGTCCAAAAGGAAGTTCCCCATCTTTAGGGAATTATTTCAGTAAGATGATAACAAAAAATCCATATTAGGGGTTAAAACGTTTTGTTGCAATCAAACCTACAGAATTATCTGCAGAACCTGTATCTGCATTACAAACAAAACTGCCTTTACTGACATTTGTAATTACATCTTAAGTGATTTGACTTCGTAATAGGCTTAAATGTTGTAGAACCTTCACTTAAATACCTCCGCACGACTTATCTGACATGGACACAAAAGCACCGGGACAGAAATAGGGTCAGCGCTACGCCGCTGCTACATTTTTTATATACACACATCCATGGTGTCATGTCAGAACCACAAAGTACTATATATATATATATATATATATATATATATATATATATATATATATATATATATATATATATCCGTGCACATGCACACACACATCCACTCTTCTATGATACATTAGAAGGCCATACAGGAACTTCTGGAATCCCTCGTCTACAGATCACTGACAACAAACAAGGGCTATGATTGGCTGGCAAGCCTTGCCCAGCAGACCTGCCCTATATTTCCTGTTGACATGGGCTGGATTGACAATTTGCATTTGCAGTCTGCCACAAGGGAATGGGGCAGGGCTAAGGTCCAGGGAAGGGGGGGGGGATTTCCAGTTATCTGGGAAATGCACAAAATACAGTTAGTCATCCACTCCGAGATGCTAAATTTCGGGTGAATGATCGTGATTGCGGTAAATAAAGAGAGTTCACTGTTGGAACGACCATGGATGTGTGTGCCAGAGTGAAGGAGAGGCAGAGTCAGATGAGAGTCCCGTGCTTAAAGGCATGTAGGCATACAGGCACATGGCCCTCAGCTACCAAGTGCTTGGGGTGCCTTCTATGCCATAAACCAATCCCCCAACCCCCCTGCAGCTACCATCTCCATCTGCCCGTCCTAAACCAAAAACAAAAAAGCTCCTCCTAAGCAGCCTCACTCAGAGACGTAAACTCTCTGACCCTTGCCCACTTTCTGAGAAATGCATCGGGAGCGAAGACGACCCCGACAAAATCCCACTTCTGAAGCACGGCAGTAAGTCATCATGATTGCTATAAAACCTGGCCGCAGCAGCCCATGTCAGATAGGTCATAGAGCTATAATTAGCGCTGGAGTAGAAGTAGTATGCGGCAGCTCTGCTGGCTCAAACGTTGCTCTGCTGCTTCAGAGAACACGGCTCATCCATTAGTAAGGAGCGCACCACTCAGTCGACTCGGATCATCAAATCTTAAAGCAGGAAGATTGTGATGTACCTCAGAAACCTGCAAGCAGCTGAGGAGAAACATCTGCTTCAAGTTAGTGGAGATGCAATGATGAGACTAAACTTCCATTTTCCAACTCTGCTTTTATTTTAAATTTCCAATTTCTCGAAAAACTAAAAGCACTCAGAATTTTTGTGTTCCAGCTTTCCTAATGTAAATTACCCTGCATCATTTTTAACAGGGGAAAAGTTGAAGCCACACTGTGTGTTTTAGTGTAGATGCAGCGATCAGACATTTGTTTTTTTTATCAAATCTCTTTTTAATTATTTTTATTTTATTTTTTAAAGCTTTGAATGATTAAACACGCAAGCAGCTTTTTAATTATTTACAACAAGAGCAGAACTGACGTCGCTCTCCGTGTAACAAAGCAAAAAAAATAAAAAATAAAAATATATATATATATATATAAGGCTTTTACTAAATGTTTTTAAACAAAGAAATAAAAAGACACCAGTTGAAGACGTGTTTTAATATTGGAAGATATAAGAAAATATTCCAATTTACATAGTATTGGTAAATATTATGATGACGCTATTAGGTCCGATATTTGCCCGTTTTCCTCTTTGCGATATTTTCGTCCTACTTGATGTGATTTCTAGCATTTTTGGAAATATAAACCAAGTTCGGTGTGAACCTCTGCTGCAGTGAGACTTCATCCTAATGGTCTAAATATTTATCAGCTTAAGAAATGTTTGACAAAAACAAATATTTTTATAACAAATTGTCCATTCCAATAGAACTATTGTGAGCACTGACATTGTGATGCGGATATATTTTTGATATACTATGTAGCATTAACGTAAATACCTTTTTTTCCCCTCTAGGGTTAGGAGTGTCTTGACCAGATATTGATATCAAAAATCGGTCCGATTTAAGTCAAAAAACGAATATCAGTGTATATCGGCCAACATAACAAAACATCAGCTGTGCAACACAAGCAGTCCGTTCCAGCGACTGATCCACGCCACCATTGCAAAACTTTTCATATATTTCATTCAATAGTAGTTTCTTCATTCCTTGAACAAATGTATTTATTTATGCAACCCGTTTATTAATTATGAATGAATTAGTTTTCGCATAAATATTGCTATTAGCTATTGTTCTCCAATTTGTATACTTTAATCAAGTTTTGAGACATTTTACACAAAAGCAGTATTTAAAATTCTGTATGATTCATGTCGATATCTTATCGGGTCAATATCGGTATCGGGAAATACTGAAATCCGACATTGCTGTATCGTATTGGGAGTTTAAAATGCTATATCGGGACAACTCTACAGGTTTGACAAAGTCCCGATATGTAATTTATTGGGAAACTTTATATCCCTAAAAGAATGTAGCTACGTGAAATAAACAGACACAAACAACAAAATATAACAGATTTTATCCAGTTGTAATTATTTATTTTTTTACCTGTTGTCATGTTCATTCTGTTTAATGTGTTTAGACCTTCAGTACTTCCTGTATTTAGTTAGGATCGACGCAAACTATTGCCACCACAGCTCTACGAATCGTAACACTGAGATATCCAAAAGGCTAAAGACATTTCCGATTCGGCCTGTTCTGTGACAGACACGGGTTGAGTGTTTGAATTGATTAGGCAAAAAAAAGAGCAACAATGCTGACATATGTTCACACTTCCTGTTATCAGCTGAAGTTCACACACTCCCTCTTATTCTATAAAGCCCTTTTCAAGTCAGGCATGAACTGACGTGCGACAGACGGCTCCTTCTACAGACGAATGACCACGTATGACTTTGTCAAAACTACAAATCACTGCTTTTACCTACCAAGGCCAATAACAAAACGCATTGACAATAAAAATTAAAAGCTTTCAAATGACTCAAAGACTGCAGTTTTGTTTTTATTTTTTTACATTACTACCAAGTTTGAGGAGAATCAGCACACCATTTTTACTGTTTGTTGTGGTTTTAGATATCATCAGATTTAATGACTTAGTGAGCTTGTAATGTTTTTCTGAAGTGTTTGAAGGTTGAAGGTTTTAAATAATTATTCCTGACCACGTCACCTCTCTCACGTATTATTATTGCTATCAGAGAGTACTTCCATAAATCTGTCTGCATATATTAATGAAATCTGAGCAATTGTTTCCAAAGGAA
>JAVLVB010000124.1:1657646-1714301 GCA_032876305.1 Orestias chungarensis | reverse complement strand
CCCCCCCCCCCCCCCCCTTAATATTTACAGCATTTATCAAGATATTTTTTTTCTTAATTCCATATAAAATTTAAACGATTTCTTCCCACTTGGTCTGACAGTTTTTGAATATGTTAATGATTCAGGAATATTATTACTAGAAAAGGACAGACAGTGAGATACGGGGATCAGTATTTTGCTGTTTTTAATTGATTGTTTTTTTTTTATTAAAGCGTTTAACTGCTACTTATAATCGCACTCTTAAAATAAACCTTATTAGAAGACAACTTTTTCAGTGTCCAATTGTATAGAACGTTACACGCTAAAATTAAAGTGGGTGAAATTGAATACATTTGAAAATTAATTAGTAAATTAATTCATCAAGCACTTTTTACATATTACTAGACACGGAATGAGGTTTTTAACCAGTTCTTTGCTTATTATGATAGTTTCACACTTACATTTATTGAAAAATAACATTTAATTTCTTAAAAGGTTGACCTAAAAAGTAGAATACTTGTTAAAGGTGGGCAAAATGGGTTTAAAAGTTTATCATGATATCATTGTGGTACTTTTAACGTAATAATGACAAAAGTATTGACAATAAACAATTACTGCTACAACTTTTTTAGGACCTTGGTTACACAAAGAGGTGAGATTTCACCAAACTGCACAAAAATGGCATTTAATGATAAATATGTTTTTAAATGTAACTGCTCTGAGGGGTTTGCAACCACGAAGAGACCCACAAGAAGGCCTGAAGTACTTTGGATCAAGCTTGTCTCTTGGCTGGCCTTGGAACACTTTCGGATTCCTTCAGAGGAGCTGAAATAAGTGGCTGGGACAAGGGAAGTCGGTGTGTCTTAGTTTAAGCTGCTGCTCACTTGACCCAACAACAGATGGATGGTCCTAGTCTGACACAAAACAGCTATGGAAATCTTGATGTTCAATAATTTAAACAAGCTCTGCTTTTGTTATGAAATACATACCATTTTAAAGCCAACATAAATCAAGATACCATAGTCTTTTATGTTGAAGGGCACCGTCAAGTCATCCTCCGGCCTGTCGCAGATCACTCCGGCTTGCTTGACTGACTCAGCCGTAACCTCTGCTCTGCAGCGTGGTCGCAGAATGTCGCCCTCTGGCGGACACAGTGCGAAGCGGCGAACACGCCTCTCTGTCGCATGGTGCCGATTTCCAAATAGGGGCAGATATGAGGGAGCTTGTTTGACTTCAAAACCTGCCTCAAACAACGATACAACTCAAGACAAACGGTGTCGATTTAAATCAAATGTTGACGCATGTGTGTTTGTTTACTTAACAAAAAAACAACTTAATTAACACCAGGAATAGATGTCAAGATTTAAAAAAACTAAGATTGAAGCACTGCATGATAAATATGGATATTATGTGATAATAGTTCATGCAAAATCACATTATATACGAGTGTAACACATATCTGCTAGATATGCAGATGCAAATTACAATATATACATTAAATAACTTTTATATACATTTATAGGCAGACTGAAGAAAAAGCAGCTTAATCAGTGGATCATTTTAATCTTAGAAATGCTGCTTAGCTTTTTAGAATTAGATTTATATTAACCCAAAATATTTAAAACAACTACTTTACATGAACCTTTTTACATTTTGAATTTCAAAAAAGAATAAGCTGGAAGGACATGCTGGATGTGTTTCCAGGCTTTCCAAAGTTTTTGACATTTAAAGTTTTAGAATGAACTTTTTATCTCCAACTTTAATAAATTAGGGGTTAAAGTTTTGTTTTTTTCCTTAGGAAAAAGAAATCAAACAGGCTCTTACATGAGTAGGAAGATATATAATAGTGACTCACATGTGTAAGTGCTTCTACTAAGATGAGAAACAGCTGCATAAGTCAAGATTTTATGGTTGAACATTTGCTTTTGCTCATTTTCTGCCATAGCGAACAAATTAAGTGATTTAGGAGCCGCAACTCATTCAGACTCAAAGTTCACTGCTTCCCATTTGTGCAGTAACATAATCACACTTAATTAGTTTTAATAGGCACTTATGACTGATTATGACTGACTACAGATGTCCTTCCGGCTTCCGGAGTCACATCTTCATTGATGTGTGGCGAGAGGTCCCTGACCCACTTTTCATTAGATCACCGTTAAACGGGCAAGAAAGGTGAAAATCTCAGTTAGGGTTCAGGTAAATTCTCTATTCTTTTATTTTTTAATCCACAGACCTAGACTCTGTCACTCACACGCAAGCATCTGAGAGTGAAATTAGAGAATCTCTGACACACTAAATAAATGAAAAACAAATACATTTAGGAATAATACAAATAAGCACTCAACACAATTTGCAACACTTCACACGTCATTTTCAAATAAATAAAAATGGACTATTTATGGGCACATCTACGTCTGTGAACAGTCTCAATATTTTTGAAATGACAATAGTTTTCATATAAATAATACCATAATTTATTTTCTAATTCAGTCCTCTAATGTTCAGCTCGTCGGTTTTTGTTTGGCGGTCAAAGCAGGAGGCGAACTGAGTTGACATGGAGATGGTAAAGGAAATCTGCGTAGGACGCTCCTCCGTTGGGACTCTTGTCTTCGACTAGGTGGCGCTGCAGGGCCTCCTCACAGGTGTCGCCTTGTTTCAGCACCACCAGCTGAAACACAAATATTGGGTCTGATCAAAGGGCTAAAAAGTTTAAATAACTAAATCTGGTGAGGACTGCGGCCACTAATTAACGGTGACTTGTTCCAAAATAGTATGTACATCCATTTTTACATTACAACCCAAAGATTATTCAATAGCTCATTTATTTTATATAAATCATTAGGTGAAAGCCATTATTTCCTTTACCTACAATGAATATTAGCTTACAACCAACGCAAACTCAACAATTAGGATAATAATATTACATCAGGCCAAATAAAAATAGATTTTAATTCAAAAAATGTGAGCTTTATGAGAATAATTTGTTTAATACCTGCTTTAAACCTAATAAGACAAACAAGCCTCATTACATGATAATTTACTGAATATCAACATAAACATTGACAGTGTAAATGCTGACATCTGATATTACCTCTTCAAAAATACTCGTGTTAATGTTATTTTTAAAGGCCTAATCAGAGAGAAGCATCTGATTCGCCTGGAGCGTAAACGAAGCACCGCAGCCGAGCACGGCGAAGAGAAAAGAAAAGCTAAACTTCCCGAGGCTGAATCTTTGATAGAAAGTCACATCATTTAATCACTTGACTCAAAAGACTTTATAAATGTTTTTTTTTTTTTTAAAGCTACATGTTTCTCTTTTATCAGCAGCTCACCTTGCAGGCGTACGGAACCTCAGGGTTGAGCGAGCGGATGAGAGCCCGAACGCTGATGGACAGATGGTTTTCCAGAGCTGGCAGGTTGGTCTGAATGAACACAAACAGGGAGCGAAACCTGTGTATATAAAACCTGGAACTCTTTAGCTCATCGCACTATTCGAATATTAAATTCTTAAAGGGTGCCAAACCTTTTGAAAACCTACTACTGTTTTATTCGCTTTTGCAATTGTCCTCCATCTTCTGCAGTTTCTCTGTAAACAGTTAAACATTTGAGAGAGAAGTTGGTGGACCGACCTCGCCTGAAGGCAGCGACGAAAAGCAGGCGGTGTTGAAGAGCTCAACAAGGGTCCTCGCCGGGACCTGCGTTCCGACCCAGAGCAGAACAGTGAAGGGAGCGTGAACCAGATACAGACCCCTGGGGTCGAGGCTGGAACCAGTGCAGCGTAGCGCCCCCTCCAGGCTGGGGCTGTCCGCTGAACGCAGCTGCGAAAAAAAGAAAAAAAGAATCAGAACATGATCAGAACTGCATGTTTTTGTCTTGTCATCTTGAAGGAGATAAACGGAAAATTCATTGATGAGTTAGCAGATGGATAGTTTCCATATTAACTCTGCAAACAAATCTAGATTTTTTTTTTAATCCGATGTGTCGATGACACCAACCAGAGGCAGCAGCAGTGGGTAGAAGTGCCTGACGGTGCTGCAGCTGTCCAGGCCAAGCACCTGGCAGCGCTGCTGCAGCCGCTGGTGGACCGAGCTCCTCAGACCAGGCAGCAGCACCTCACTCTTCCTCAGGCTGTTGACATACACAGGAAGCGCTCGCAGGAACTGAGGAAGGACCAGCTGCGGGATAGACACAACACGGTAGGGCTCCAGTAAAACCAAATCACATGCAATAACTGAAAAGCCCTCTGGGAAGTCTGTCCTTGCGTTTTGATGCAACGCTTGCCTCACCTGTCCGGCAGAGACTGAGGACGAGCAGCAGTGTTTGCGGTACGAGGCCAGCGCTTCCGTTACATCCGCCTGCAGCTCCTCCCTCAGTTCCTGCAGAGGGCGCTCTAAAACGGCACAGTACACTGGAGGGACGCAAATGAACAGAAAGAATAAACCCCAGAGGAGTGTGGATTTGAATTTGAATGTCATCTCATTTGTATTAGGCTTACATGGTTCATATCTTATAGATGTTCAGCTTTGGTTTAGGCCAACCGTGCATGATATAAGGAAATGATTAAACTGTCACATCTTTTCTGATAAATCCACATTTTTCTTTGTTTATCAGCTAATAAAACTCTGCATTTGGTGTAGGTATTCTGGGTATTTAAAAGTTCATCCATGTGTCTGACAAAAAAAAAAGAAAAAAAGATCAAAATAATCACGAGACTTTGTGACACTTGGAATATAATATCCTGGCTAATATTGCTTCCGAAAATCACTTTGCGTTTCCAGTATCGCTACCAGGTGTCCCAAATCAAACTAGATCTAAACGCCTTAACGTAACCAATTATGCCTTGTATTGTGGGATGTGGAAGAAGAGAGGCAGACTAGGATAAACACTAGTAAAAACCAAAGCATGTGCAGTTTTTTGCAGGAGGTCCTTTTAGATCATTTAGCCTGAAAAAAGCAGCTGATAAAGTAAATTTAATCTACAGGATTAAACACGCCATCTACATTTGACCAGTCAAAGCAAACCTGGACTTTTCTATGGGAAGAATCCATCCTTAATAACTTACAATAAGTAAACTGTAAATATACAGACATCAATAATATCCAAGTGATGGAGCATTGAGAGGCAGTAAAACTAAATTATATTCATTCAAAGCATCTTTAACAAGTTGGCAAAAATGTATAAGCATTGGATAAAAACACTAAATAAACATTTAGTAAGTAAGGTAGTATAACGGAATGATAAATATATTTCCCAGACACAGCGCATACGTACGTTTCTTGCAGTAGAAAGTAAGAAGAGTTTCAGCCTGGTAGTTCCTGAAAGTGTCCTGTAAGTGGCGGGAGCATCTTAGTGTCAAAGTGTGAACTCTGCTCCTTCTCTCTCCCGTCTGTGACGTGTAAGACAGGACAACCTAGTGCATGGGAAAAAAAAAAAAAAGCATAGAAAAAGAATATTAAGGTAAGTTTAGATCGTAACAAGGACTTTGAAAATAAAAGAGAGTTGCATTAAAAAACCTGGAAAGGGCCTGAGTTTAGCTGATTTCTAGCCTCTAGCAACCGACTAATCGGAAACGTTAACTTCCAGTCTTTTAGCAAGTAAATTAACGTTACCACGGCATTATCAGGTTAAAAGAAACGAAAAAACAAAACTCTACAGTGTAGAAGTAGTTACTGAAGATTCTACCACTGTCATCAGTTTCGTTTTGTAAAATATAAAATAAAATAATGATTTAATATAAATAAAGAAAACCCCCTTTTAAAAGGAGGGCTTTGATGATACTTCAATATTGTTCTTATATCTTCTCCCGGAACCAAACACGGACAAGCAGCGGTCCGTTTTTATACTCCTCTTTCAATCATATGAAACACTGAGTTCTTTTAAATCACGGCTAAAAACCCGACTGTTTAAGATCGCCTCTAAATATTAACGAATTGAGCGTCGATTGCTCTTGATGATTTTCATTCCTTCTACGTCACGTTTTTATCACTTAAACCTCTTTGAACTGCGTTGTTGCTGAATAAACTTCTTATATGTTTGTTCTTAAAAAAACACTTCATAACGAAAATAAAAACAGATCCGGCTGACGCATCTCTACCTATTTCAAATACTACGCTTTGATCTCCAGTGTTGTTAACGGCTTTTCTTGCTGTATTCAGCGACTTGGAGAACAACTAACAGGTGATCTCCGCCTCACCTGTATGGCCGCCCCCCTCGTCTCGTCCAAGGGTTTGCTGTGGGCCAGCTCCACAGCCAGCGTTGTCCTCCAGTCAAGCGTTGCCATGGTGACAAGCCCGGGACTCGAACCAGGGACAAACAGCCCATAGCAGCCAGACACGCGCAAATCTGACAACAAGGACAGAAATGGTCAAATAAAGGGTTTTATCATTTTAAAAAATGCAATAACATTGTTAAAATCTTTGTTCACCTTTGCTGACAAATGTCCTGAGCTCAGCCTTGTACACTGTGTCCGTCTCAACGGTCCGCTTCAGAGTCCTGCTAAAACACTCTCTGTCCAATTCGCCCTGTAACGAAGACGAAACATGCACCGCTACAAATGAGGCTTAATGAGCACATTACTCATGTTTAAGCTCATAATTAAACTTAATTACACTCAAACCCAGAAAATGTAAAATTCACGGCGCAGCTGCTGACGTACCTGCAGGAAGCCGAAGGTGTGCAGAGCTCCACCAGTTAGAAATGGAACGTGACCCGGCCAGGCTCCGCCCACATCCTGCTGCGAGAGAACAAACAAGTGGACGCCGCATCCCTGGCTGACGCACTCCTTCGCCAGTGAGACGGCTTTGTCTGACGGCTGGAAGATGGACTATGGAAAACGAATGGATAGAGAAGAAAGGCGTCGTCTGATTTTACCCACATGTTCCTCCGAATCTGTCTCATATATCAGATTAAAAGTTAGATGTACCTTGGGTGTGTTGCTCCCAAAGAATCCTGAGGAGGAGTTTGTGTGTCCTGTCTCAGTCAGAGCAGCAGTGTGGAAGATGAGCAGCTTCCCAGGACACTTCAAGCCCTACATTTCATTTTTTTTAAACAACATACATTTTAATTATTTTCGCCAACTACAAACTCCCTAAAACATAGAGAGAAGCTTCTAATAAAACAGCAGAAAGCAGAAGCAAAGTGTGTTGATTGTACCTGAAGGACAGCCAGGCCTGCTTCAATTGGAAGCTCGATGGGAAATCCACTGCAGTCGCCGCACTCGTCGCTGAACTGAGGTATGAGCTGCAACACACTGCAGAGAGATCATAGATCCATACGGATACCCAAGATATTCTGTGTTTTAATAGTTGAAGTTAAATATTTCCCATTACTGGATTTTTGAGTTGGGGACCGAGTTTAAAACAAGAGGAAACCAAGCTAACAAGATAGCCGTCGGTAACTATGAACCTTCGACAAGAAGGAGAACAAAAAGCATGACTTTATGGTAACTATAACCAACTTACAAAACATAAAGTCGTCGCTTTACAATATATGTATATATTTATGTGTACGAGAGAAAAAGGGAATACGTTAGGAATGCTACCTGCAAGAGCTAAACAAGACTCAAAATGTGAGTAGGAATAACATAAATTAATAAGTTAGTGGCAGCCAGCTACTGCTTATCAAATGCGACTTGAGACCTGTATAAACCTTGACCTGGTCCATTACGTGTCACCATAATGTCTAAAACAAACGGAATCATTTCAAATATGTGGTTGATGCTGAGACTGGATGAGTTAAAAAGGTTTTATACAAAAGTCTGTGTTCATTTAAAGGATGTTTTAAATCTTCCCGTTTAAGGAAGGAGCAGGTAAACCTAAACAGCTACATCCCAGACTCCAAATCCCAGTACAAAATAATGCTTCCCACATCAACATCAAGATACGAGAACAGAGCTGAGAGAAAGAGTTTGTGTTTTTCATTACCTGTGTATGCTCTCAATGCAGTCTTTAAGGGAAACCAGAAGCCCCTCCCTCACAGGGAGCTGCAGGTCGTCCATCTCTGCGATGACCAGCATGTGAGGACGGGAATGGTCGGGACTGAGGTCGTACAGGTGGACCCGGCCGTCGTACGTCATCAGACCAACGCGCAGGTCTGACCGGGAATCTCCTTCGTCTCTACAGACAAGAAGACCAAACCGGATGCTTCCAAACCGCCACAGATAATTTACGAAGTATTAATAAACCCATGAGCTACAACAGTAAAAAACTATGACATGCCTGTATAAAATCCACGACAACCACCTTTAACTTGGAGATAAGCAGGTAATTCAATTAAAGTATAGATGCAAAGTATCCACCACACTCCAAAATGGAGCATATTATATATATATATATATATATATATATATATATATATATATATATATATATATATACACACATACATATATATATATATATATATATATATATACACACACACATACATATATATATATATATATATATATATATATATACACACATACATATATATATGTATATACTACTCACAAAAAGTTAGGGATATTTGGCTTTCGAGTGGCTGATGCACAACGCTCTCCTTGACTTCTCCAACATTGTTGGCGGCCATCATTTCTGCTCAACGTGAATCGACTTTCATCAGAGAACAGCACTGAGGCCCACTGGTCCCTCGTCCAGCGTAAATGCTCCCTGGCCCACGCAAGACGATGACGCCTGTGCCTCCTGATGTGGTCAGGTATCCCTGCAGGTGGTCTAGCACGCAGACCACGCTGATGTAAACGGTTTGGAATGGTCTGACGTGACACTTGGATGCCTCTCACCTCCCTTAAACATGCCTGGAGTTGAGTGGCATTCATCATGCGGTTTCTCAGGGCATTGTTCACAATGTAGCGGTCACCAGCATGGGATGTGGCCAAAGGACGTCCACTTCTACGCCTTTCTGTAACTCTTCCAGTCTCTCGGTATCTCTGTTAACCTGCTGATGACACTCTGTAACACTCTGAGCTCAGTGGCCACGTCCGTCTGAGAACGTCCTGTTTGAAGCATTGCAATGGTCAGGTACTGTTGATCCATTGTTGGGTGTCGTCTTGGTCTCATGATGTCACAATGTGAACAGCCTGATGAGGACGACTGTTTAAACACCAGCTGTAATTGAACCAGGACATTTATTGGTCGATTCGAGGATCAAACACCTATTGTGACTTTTGCCGTTAAGCTCCTCGTTAGAGAACAGAAACATGTGCAAAAAGTACTGAAACATTTAACAGTTGGACAGGTGCATTCAAAAGCTTAGAGAAGGTCACATTAACTTCACCTGTTAAGGTTTGAATGCATTTTGGGCTCATCCTGAAATTCAACCTGACAGCCAAATATCCCTAACATTTTGTGAGTAGTGTATAGCATCAGCCTGTGGGGTTAGTTAACTATAGGAGGGATGGGACAGCTGGCCAGAGTTAAAAGGAAGAAGAATAGAGCTATAAACATTAATGTCCCTGGAAAAAAAGAGTCTGAGGTTGCCTTCCATCTGCACAAAAATTGAATGATGAATTTACAACCAGAGCTGAGAGGAAATCAAGATTAGGGGATCTCAAACTTCTCCATACCGTGGCCCCTAAAACAGCATTAGGTTCCGAACGGGGACAAACGTACAGCCAGAGCAACAAAATATGTGAAGCAACAACTTTTGAATGTTCTCGTTTTCATTCTACAATGAATAATTACTGTATTTGTTTAGAATTGTATGAACTAATATGTTTTAAACACAATTACATCCCTGCTTGCGAGGCTCTTCAGTTATGAGGACACATTTCGGACAATCGTGTCCATTGTTTCTGTTTGGTTGCAAAGCCTCTACTTGATGTATTTTGTTCTCTTACTTTCTGATTTTGACTGGTCTGGAAATTTTGGGGGTTTTTTTTGCAGCAGAGTTTTCCATCGCAGCTCTTCTGTTGCTTCGGTCTTTGTCTTGTTAGAATCTCCATTTAGCACTCGCTGGATTAAGGAACAGAGAGCTTGATCAATTTGGTTGTTAGACAATCAGAAGTTTGATCGTTGCGAATAAAATATCAAACAACTAATCACTGAAAAACAGATAGGATTTTTTGACAATCTAAAATTGCATGCATTCATACAAATGTTTCTTTTATTTTCCCTTCAGCCTCCTAAAGGCCCCCCCTAGTTTCACATTTCGAAAAGCACTTGTCCAGATCAAAGCATATATACCTATTAAAAAAGCAAAAGACGTCCAGGCTTAAACAAAATCGTGATGTTTTCCACCCAGTCTGACTGACATCGACTTCTGTTGCAAAGAAGAATTATTTCCATCTTTCAAAGTGCAAAGCTGGTAGAAAACCCCCCAAAAGACTTGCAGCTTTAACTGAAGCACATGATGGTTCTGCTAATTATTGTCTTCGGGGGTTTTGATGAGAATTAAACCCCAAAACCTTCACATTTTGTTTGGTTTATTTGCATTCTTTCCATACAACTCATGAATTAAGTACTAGTTTATGGTCGTAGAACACTGAACTTTAGGAAAAAAGTGTGTTTACCTGATCATGGAGGTGAGCAGTGCGTGTAGTTGCTGTGCTACAAACTCCAGGTGTCCTCCTCTCAGTGCAGAGGCGGAAACATCTATGGCCAGAAGAAGCGCAGCAGGTTCACCCTTGGATAAAAGGAGGACGTTTTTAAACACACATTTCCTTCCACAAAACATTATTTACTATGAAAACCGATCTCATAAACAAACAACGGCATATCGAGCAGTAGTGAAGTCGATTAGGAAGCAAATAAAGCCAAATCTGCACGGCAGAAAACCTTACCTTCTCTGAGCTCAGTATTTCGTACGACCCCAGGCTGAGTTCGGGTCTCTTGTCTTTGTCGACTCGAACACCGTCCGCTCCTTCGGTGGGCTGGTATTGCTGCCACGGCACTGAGACACAGCAGGCCAGAGAGAAAGCATACAGGAAAGGTGAGTAAAATAACTGAATGAAATTACTTTAGCTGTTCGGTGCTCTCAATAATCCAGTCAGTCAATGAGAATTTAACAGTGCAAAGATTTTAAAATGTAAAACAAGTTGTTTTTAAATGCTACCTTCATTGATTTGCCCACAGAAGGGGCAATAAAACCTCTGTCCGCAGTCCTGCCACCCCATAGATGGGCACATGGCGGCTCTGCACCAACGACAGCCCGCAACACAATCTGTATCTTTGCATAGAGGGATGGGCTTCTGGTTTCATCAAAAACAAAAAAAACACACAAGAATAAAATCCACACATCTATCAACATATACATATTTTAAACTGGACATAAGTTATCAGCAATAATAATAAAAAATGTCTCTAACATTTATAGTCTCACAAGATAAACTAGCAGCAAACTGACCTTGCAGGCATTTTGTTTGACGAAAGGAGAAACCAGCGCCCCCAGAGGCAGTCGGCTGAGCAGCGCCGTCTGACCATCACAGGGGACGCAGTAGGTAACAGCGCGAATGGCTGAAGGGATTGCATTACCTACAACATAAGGACATGATCACATTAAGATGATATGGCAAAATTTCATACAGGTAAAGCCAGATTAGCAATTATACTCATAACAGAGTCCTATTCTTGTGTTTTATTAATCAAGAATCTGTGTAGTAGCTAACATGTCGAGAAGATGAAAAAGATTAAAATGAGAATTTAAAAAAATTTTAATTTAAGAGCATAAATTTAGGAAAGAGTAAACATTTTTTTAATCAACAGGTTTTGTGTTCCTATTTCCTTTGTGCCACAAACGACTTTGAAACGACTTCCGAAACTGCTTAAATTAAAATCTAACAAAACCCTAAAATAAGAACTAAGAAACGGAAATTGAAAATTCGGGGGAGTCCCAATACAACTTTTTCCACTTCCGATACGAAAACTGATATTTCAGTCTTCAGTTTTGACTGATACCGATATCAACCCGATATGATATCGGCGCAAATCATACATACTTTAATTACATCTGTAGTGTGAAATGCTAGAAAAGGTTTGATTAGTTGATATTAACCAAGTAGAGAACAGTAGTTTACAACATATGCCATCGGTCCTACTCATCGCCCCCTGATATTAAACACTGTAGTGATCCTGTGGGCTCTGCCTGCTGGATACAAGCTCCTAAATAAAAAGGGTGGCACTAATTCAGTGCTAGAACAAACTGATATTGTTGGACCACTAATATTGGAGATTTTAGATGCAGGCCTGATATAATGTGATATATATTATTTGCTGAGACACCCTCTGTTAAAGAGTAACCTTAAGAATAAAAATGACAAAATTACACAGCACTGATTCAAATGCATGATGAGGGGGGAATATCTCTGTGAGCCAAGCAGACAGAAACGGTTTACCTCTGTCTTCCATGACGCACGAAGTGGTCGCCAAAGGAGGCAGTCGGGAAAAATGATCCGAGATGAAAACCTTCCCCTCCCACTCTGCTCTGTCCTCTGCCATCACCTTTACCTTCACACAGACACGGGTCCGTCAGCTTGCAGGTGGCATTTCAACATTTAGTCCATGCAGATAGAAATAATGTAAGAACGATTTATTTTCAGACCAAACGCCTGGAATTCAGAGAGAAATGTCGGAAATGAGTGTTTGTGAAACAACTTACAGCGCTTGGTAACAGTTCAGCATTCAGGCCATAACGGGAGTCAGAGTTGGGAGACTGGAGAGAGGAGAAATATTTTTCCAAACTATTTTTTAATCCAGTCTTAGATTAAATAAATTCAGACACTGGTTTAAAGAATCCAAAAGACAAAAAAAAAAAACTATTATGTGTAAAGTTCGTATCTGCCAGATATATATGTATGTATATGCACGTACTTATTGTTGCATTACTGGAGACAAATCGAGCAAAAAATGCACATTTAAGAGTATTTTGTAGCAGAAACTATAAAGAAAATCTCACTGGTTGCTCTACTGCAAGAGAAAGAGACACCTAACATGGTTAGAATGTCTAATAATTTGAGATTTTAATTACTTACCAAACTCCAGTCTCAATCGCACATTGATATAAATCGTGAGGAACACAAGACATTTAACCTGAGGTTTAAAACACCAGAAATTTCCAAGTCCTAATATAGATAATTCAACTGGAAATTGCATTTAATTTTATTATATTTAAATCTATCAAGTGCATTTTTTTTCCATTTTTGTTTCTTTTTATGACCAGTATAATGTAATATTTTTATAATAAATGCTACATATCAACGTCTCCAAACAAATTAGAAAAACAAAGAGTTGCTTTTACAAACTTGCGGTGTCACATTTTGGTCCAGTGGAGATGTAGCGGCTGCAAAGTCATTAATGCCACCTGGAAAAACAGAAAATCACACTTCAATTATAGGAGCCATTGTGCACGACCCTCACAATATGAAGCTTACTTTTTCTATTTGTATTTTTCCCGAAGCTCCCAAGGAGTTACAATACAATTTCAATCACTTTTGGACTTTTTTTTGTCTTATTCCTATCTACACCCAGCTTACCTTTGGAGAGCTCTGCAACACTCCACAGTGGCTGTTGCTGGATGGAAGCACCGGGCGGAGAAAGGGTCTCGTCATATCCAACAAAAGATCCCGAGTTCACCCTGTCGGATGCAGGCTGTTGATTGTGGTTTAACTGAGTATCACCACATGAAAAGCTAACAGGAAGAAGATTTTGAGCCAGCCACTGAGGCTGATTTAGCAGACTTCGATATGCGTTTTGAGAGCAGAATGATGGATCTACTGCTTGGTATAGGCTGGGAGGAGAATAATGTGGTATTTGCTGGAAGTTGTCAGGCTGCGTTTGTTCGTTATATGGAAGATAGCATGGCGGCATATTCGTTTCTTGGACTGTCGGGGGAACTGCGGATAAAACATGAGCATCAGCAACGAGATCATTAGAAACATCCAGCATGTTGTGATGATTGTTGTGCCAGGTTGAAAAGGCAGCAGTGCTACCCTTAAAGTAATTACCTGACGCATGCAGGTAGTTGTAGCTCGGCTCTTGGTGAGGTGCACAGCCCAGGTTGAGTTTTTGGAGTTGCGGCAGAGGATCGCAAAGAGATCCAGCCGGCGCATCTGAAGACCAGCCGTTCAGGACCGCCGACTGCTGACAGGCAGGGCGGCTCTGAGTGGGAGATGGGACGTCCATCATTCTCCGTTCAAAATTTTATCACAGGAAGCAAGACCTACTAAGACAACAGCATGACAATACATTACAGTTGTTGTGTTTTTTTTTTTTTTTGCATGTTTGATTAAGACTTTAGATTAAACAATTGCACTATTACATATAACAGCATTCAAAAAATAATTTTGTATTTCTAGGCTAAAAACAGGATTTCTGAATCACAGGAGTAATTTTAGCTTCTGGTAATTATTAACTGGCTAGTATGCATTTCTCTAAACAGGACTATTGTTGTGAGATATGTAAGAAAATATTGTTAATATCATCAAACATTTCAATACACTGTACACAAAAGTTTGTCACCCATCCAAATCAAGTAATTCTGCTGTTCCAATCACTTCCTTGGCCACAACTAGAGCTGGCCAATAAATCTAGTTTATCAACTGAATTGATTTTGTTTTCGTAAAGATTTTGTTTTAAGTCTTGTATTAATTTGGACTTCGAATTTCGACCCATATCATATTTTATATAAAAGCAAAGACAGCAGGGAAAATATAGATTAAAATCAGAAATGTAAAAACTTGAGATTTTAGTTTAAGGCTACATCACCCAGCCCAGATCACAGCTTCAAAAAAATCCAGTGCGTCGTCAAATGGGTTTCCATTGCTTTATCTGTATCCATCTTCAGTTAGTCTGATGCACAGATTAAATCAGTCTTTCAAGCCTTTAAAAAGGTGGGGTTACATTCTTTGGCGTGACAGATCACACTTCCTGTCTAGTGGTCCAATTGAATACGTTTTGGTTTGATGGTCGCCATAAGAACTGTACGTTTAAGGTTAATTTGAGTGAATATAATGTTTTCTTTTCAATGGTTTTCAGATGTTGGGCTTGATCCATATGTTTCAGTGAAAGGAACTAGTATGCCATAGCACCTGAAAACCTTTTGGACAACTTAATGCTCCTAAATCTTGTTATATTTGTTAATGGGCTGATGATTTTCAAAAAGGACTGTGGACCAAAGCCCTGACTTCAACCTGAGAAGAAAAAATTAATATCTTTTGGAGTCATTAAAGATTGTGGCCTGACAAATTTAGCACAGTACAAAATGATCAAGTCTTTACAATCACACATCTAAACCTTCAGTAAAGCCTGCAGAATAGTTAAAGTAGTTGTTCCTGCGAATAATAAAAAGCTTTTAAAGTTCATTTGTATATAAATATATATATTGCAAAGGGTTAGCATTTTGTATAATAAATAATATACTGCGACCACGTTTGCTACAACCTAAGCCTCATTATTACTTTAAAAAAAAAAATCAAGTATTTTTTTTTATTGTTTAGGATTTATTTCTTCCTTCACACAGAGAGGCTTCTGTGTGAAGGTAGTCTCTGTTAGCTAGCTAGCTAACAGAGACTACCATGACACAGAGAGGCTTCTGTGTGAAGGTAGTCTCTGTTAGCCAGCTAGCTAACAGAGACCACCATGACACAGAGAGGCTTCTGTGTGAAGGTAGTCTCTGTTAGCCAGCTAGCTAACAGAGACTACCATGACACAGAGAGGCTTCTGTGTGAAGGTAGTCTCTGTTAGCCAGCTAGCTAACAGAGACTACCATGACACAGAGAGGCTTCTGTGTGAAGGTAGTCTCTGTTAGCTAGCTAGCTAACAGAGACCACCATGACACAGAGAGGCTTCTGTGTGAAGGTAGTCTCTGTTAGCCAGCTAGCTAACAGAGACTACCATGACACAGAGAGGCTTCTGTGTGAAGGTAGTCTCTGTTAGCCAGCTAGCTAACAGAGACTACCATCACAGAGAGGCTTCTGTGTGAAGGTAGTCTCTGTTAGCCAGCTAGCTAGCTAACAGAGACCACCATCACAGAGAGGCTTCTGTGTGATGGTAGTCTCTGTTAGCCAGCTAGCTAACAGAGACTACCATTACACAGAGAGGCTTCTGTGTTAAAGCAGGTTCAGACAGAAACGGAACTCTGACACACACAAAGCTTTAGTTATGAAAACGTGTGTGCAGGAGCAGAAGTCAGAACCTTTTCACTTCAACGGAAACGGGAGAGTCCGTCTGCCTCGCTGGACGTTAGCGTTACAAATGTCGGCGTCTTCATTTTCGACATCGGATTCAAGAAGGCGAAGACTCCTGGCTCTAAAACGTATAAAAATATAACTCAAAGGGGAAATACAGGCAATACGTTTAATATAGTGGGTTTGGAACAAGCACTACCCGGTCTCATCTATAAATCGCAACGTTAGCATCTCAAAAGCGAGAGCTAACGCGGCGCGTTTCCGGCTATCCTTTCAAAATAAAACGACGTAAAAATGTGATATTTAAAAAAATAATTGCACATGAATACAGAACGTAAGACATACATTCAACTATATCTCGGTGATTTTCATAAATGTCTGAAATAACAACCCTAAAGGATTTAATTTATATATATGAAGAATGTTTTTGGATTCATATTACATTATATTAATGAAAAATAGATTAAAGAGGTCATAAAAGGACTAAATGAACTCAGAAGGTTCGCCAGTGACAAAACAAAACTCTTTATAGCAGTTGTATTCATTAAACTACAACCATAAAAGAAAAGAAACGATAAAGAACTCCAAATCTACAGTTGTGAAAAATTATGTGAATGTTTATTGTAAAAAAAACAAACACCAACTTAGAGTACATTTTCACAACACAGCAATCCAGGTCACCTGGGTCACAGGGTATCAAAACAAGGTAACACTGTGCTTAAAAGCCATTTCTGGAATCACAGTAATTCTTCTTTTACACTATAAACCTCTACAATATCCTTAAGTCTGGGTTTTGTACGTAAAATAAAAATAAGAAGACTAAACACTATGATACACTGTCAAATGAGACAACAAATGTTCTGTAGTTGGGGGGAAAAAAACGATCCTACTTAGTTTCTCTTTTAAATGAATATGTACATACAGAACATAACTATGCTGAAAGTTTTTTTAATCAAACAGTTTAAACGTAATAAAGTTATTTTTTTAAAACAGTTATGAAACATCTGCAGATATGTAGTTTTAAGAACAAAAAGTTTAAACCAGGGGTCTCCAACTGTAGTTCTGGTTCTCTACTGTCCTGCAACATTCAGGTAAACAAAGGCTAATGAATGACCTTTTATCTGGCCAACAGATGAATTTAAACACAAGATGCACAAGAAGCACAACTTCATTCAATTTTACAGAGATAATTCAGCCAACATAATTAATAAGAGCTGCAGGAGTAGTTAACGTGGAAACCCCAAATTTAAAACAATTGTAATTTTTTTTAAAGATTTATAAAACAATGGTGAAAGAGAAACAGAAGATAAAAATGAAGGCAAAAGTACATATGTAAGTGGATAATAATAGACACTATTAGACCATTTTTTACACAAGATTTTGGACACCAAACAGAGCACTTATAACTGGTGGTACCGTCCAGAGCTCTTTTGTTGTTTGTCTTGCGGGGTTCTTTTGGTTTTTGAAGGAGTTCTTGACACGCCACTCTGTCGTTGAAGAGTGATGATTCTGTTTCTCACGTAGTCCTTCGTGCCTTTCCAAGAGCGGCTCGCTAGAGCGTCTGGCTCGGCCTCGAGGCAACGGACACAGTCGGCTTTCTGGGGCAACTTTTGCTTTGTGATGAAATTCATCAGGTGTTTTTCCACAGCGCGGACCTCTGCTTCGTTCCATGTGTGTTTGGATTTCTTATGCAACTCTGTAGGGGCTAAATGAAACAAAAGGAAATTAGTTGTGGAATTGCATAAGTTTATTTAGTGCATTAAATTAGATCCTAAATCTTTTTAAGTTACTGTATTATTAATATCTGAGAGCTGAGAGAAATACTGGTGGTTATATTAGGCACATCTTTGCTGAAGCTCAAAACAAGCATCAAAATGAAGAGAAAATGAGATTTAGGTGACTAGCATGACGTCATTCTTTTTCAGGTAGGATTTGAGAAACTGCTCATCTACTAAAATATGTCATAAAACCTCCAGTCAGATTTGAAGACAAAAAAAAAACTGTGCATAAAAATGCCTCGTTGATAACAGAGAACATGCAGAATGGCTTAAGATGAAACAATATCTTAATGTACAGCAATAAATAAACATAGACTCAAAATCAGGAAATATGAGTCTGACATGTTTTGACTTGTCTTAGCTGCAACACTAACAGGTTATGGTCATAATTTAGCTTTGATTTCTTCTAAATCCACATTTAAAGCTAATGGCAGAGGTGGAACTATGTGATGGAGGATAAAGATGTAGTAATCTGATAAACCATGGTGCAAAGCTCGAATCATCTAAAAAAATTTTCATCAACATAATGCAAGTTTCGTAACAGTGGACGCACAGTCGACAACAATGCAGCAACCATGATGATTTATATCGATGTGGAACAGATCCTCAGAAATGTCTTAGAAAGCTTTTATGGAAAATTTTAATAAAAGCCTACAGGAAGCTCAGTGCTATCAAGGTCTACCTAATAAAGTGCCCAGTGAGAAAATAGTGAAAGTACTTGGATTAATGCTACTGAACACAAACAAAGGTTCCTTATTGCCATTGTGCTTAAGCACTACAATAGTCAACGGATGCTATTTGCGGTTCATTACTGCAAATTGCTGAATAAAAAAAAATAAAGAGTTTAATTAAATATCAATCTGGGGTATTAGTATATATTCTTTTGGGGCTTTTAATATGAATACCTTTTTCTTTTGAACTGCCAGGCGTAGGAGGAGCACTCACGTTGTAGTTTGTAGCTGCTGCAAAAGTTGGCGGTTGAAAGAGATTCGACGAGCCGAAGCTGCAACTGGAGACGACATTCTGATGATCCGGGGTCGCCTGAAGTTCACCTGGATGTTGTAATCTCCCTTCTAAAAAAAGGGCAATCAGTAAATATCAATCTGGGATATTATTTACCGCCGGGTACAGAGCATCTTGTAAGTATTCAAATTATTTCACTTTTTACACGTGTTCCTTTGTTACAGCTTTAGTCCAAATTGTATTAAATTGATATCTTGCCTCAATATTCTTCAACACAAAACAATATAAAAATGTGGGGGGAAAAAAGAAGAATTTTGTGTAATAATTCACATCTTTTATAATAAATCTTTAAAAAACTGAACAGTTTCCACTGATCATCTTTGAGATATTTCTTCATCTAAACGTGAGTCTAAAATTCAGTTCCTCGGGGAGGACTTAGAAGGGTGAATACCGTTTACAGGAGGTCTCAAAGTGGACACCACGTCAGAGCGCAAACAACAAGCATTAAATCAAAGGATCCGTCTACGGACGGTGAGAAGGTCAGTGATCTCGACCTCCGACAGATCATTTTTGATTGATTGAGGTGATCCAAAGCTCTTGGCCAAGATCTCAGAGGCGCGGTTTCAAAACCAGAGAATAGACTTGGGTCTGACTGAGCATCTCTGGAGAGATCAGATAATGGCTGCACAGACATCTCTCATTCAAGCTGATGGAGCTCGAGGACTACTGTAAAGAAGAACGGGTGAAATTATCTAAAGATATATGGGCTAAGATAAATTAGGCTTGTGGCGTCACATCAAAAAATACTTTTTTCCCCACATTGTTGTATTTGTATGTAGAGTTTTTAAGAAAGCAATAGAATTTTATACATTTTGAATGAGGTTTTCACAAAATATTGCAACAGTTAAAGTCTGTGAATACCTTTTGTTACGCGCCGTATAGACATACCTTTTTCTTTTGATGGGCCAGGAGCCGGAGGAGCGCTCATGCTGTAGTTTGTAGCTGCTGCATACGTTTGTGGTTGAAAATGATTGAATGAACCGAAGCTGCAGTTGGAGACGACATTCTGATTATCTGCGGCCAGGTGCTCTTCAGCTTGGGGTTGTACTCCCCCTATAATAATAATAATAATAAGCAGCAGGATTAGCATAAAAGAGGCCCTAGTTAAAAACAAATACAATTAAATGCATTTGTTATTTTTTCTAAGAATAGGAAGATATCGGAAAAACTCAAACTTATGTTGGAAATTACTGAAATTATTACGGGAGCTGTGTGATGCACCATATTGGTATACTTAATAAAGTGGCCAATGAGTATATTGTGCAAGTGCTAATGGATTACTACATGAGGACTGAGTGGGTTCTTCTTTGACACTATCTGGATAAGATGATTTAACGGCAAGTCACTTTCGGCTATTTGTGGCTCATTATTGCAGAATCCCACCTCCAAATATGAATCAAAAGCAGAAGAAAAAGCAAACTTTTGTAATATTTAATCACCGGTTTTATAAATACCTTTCTCTTTTGATCTGCCAGTCTTAGAAGGAGCAATCATGTTGTAGTTAATAGTTGCAAATGTTTGTGGTTGAAAAGGATTTGATGAACCGAAGCTCCAACTAGAGACCACATTCTGATGCTCTGGCGCAGGCTGCTGTTCGTTTGGATGCTGTAATCCCTCTGGTGAAAAAATAAATAAATAAATAGAAGGAAATAAAGCTGTTAATATTTCAAAGAATTAAGGTGTTAGGTAACAATCATACATTTGTTTTGTTGGAATGAAGAAATTACCCATTAGGTTTTCTCCAGAGCTCTGGGACTTCCTCTGTCTGGGCTGGCCCCTGGTTTTGGACGAAGCTTTGGGGACGCGGCTCGGTCTCTGCAGAGACGTGATCCTGTTCCTGACGTAGTCCTTTATGCCTTTCCAGTTCCGCTTCCTCAGCGCTTGCTGCTCCGCCTCCAGGCACCGGATGCAGTCCTCTTTGTGAGGCAGTTTGTGTTGTTCAATGAAAGGCATCAGATGCTTTTCCACGGCACCGACCTCCGCTTCATCCCACTTAGGCTTAGTTTTGGGGTGCAGGTTTGAACCTAGCGAGGGAAAACCCCCCCACAAAAAAAAAAAAACTTTTTGAACATAAGGGAAATCAAAATAAAAAAATAAATGTAGGCAACAAAACACAGAGATTTCCAATGATCAACATAGATACCTTTTCTTTTCTGGGATGTTGAAGGACCGGACTTTGAACTGGGACCTGCACTGGGAATGTTTTTGGTTTCCTTATCTCCGCTTTGAGGTCGTGATGTCGCTGTAAAAAAAAAAAAAAGTTTTCTAAAAATATATCCTATTTGGTTTTGATCATTGCTTGATGTTCAACAGGAGAAAGCTATTGTCATTAACATCTCAAATTGAGCATATAAGCGGGCATTACCGTCCCTCCCGCTACTGGGAGCGCTTTTTGATTTTTCTTTGGAGGAGCCGGCTTGCCTTTTCAGGGTCGTGATCCGGTTTCTGACATAGTCCTTCACGCCTCTCCACGAGCGTTTCCTCAGAGCGTGCGGCTCTGCGTCGAGGCACTGAACACAGTCGTCTTTTTGAGGTATTTTGTGCCGTTTGATGAAGTTCATCAGGTGTTTTTCTATGGCCCGAACCTCTGTTTCGCTCCACGGTAGCTTAGCTTTGCTGTGCATTCCTGTGAAAGGGGGGAAAAAAAGATCGGTAGTCCTACGGTATGGTAGATTTATTGGGGAAGTACGGTAACCTCTCAAAATAGGTATCAAGCGAGCCTCATCAGGATCCTTTTTTGTGGATTAATTTTTTGTTGTACAGGATATACATTTAAAACTTTTATTGTATTGAGTTTCAAAATTATGCCGCAACTGGACTTTTATAGTTACCTCCTATCCAAGAGGCGTCTTCAGTTTTAAAACATGGAAACATCAGGTTTCTCTAACACACAGCGATTTTCAGGGTTTAGATGCTACCCTGCTTGTAAACACACCTGGGTGAAATAAATGGCTTATTTCCATGATGGTATGCTGAATCCTTTCAGCAGGTGTATTGGAGCTGGTAAATATCTTAGGCTTGCGGGATCATAGACTTGGGTGACAAGGGATGGAGACCTCAGGTGTGATTAGTGACGTCTAATGCCATTTACGTAAAATTGTTTCTAATTACACCTTATAAACCTGAAACTTTCAACCCAGCTTTCAGAAGTTAAGGAGGCTCTTGGATTAGAGGTGAAACCTCTTCAACATAACAAGAAAAATCAAGTTGCCGTCACGTTAAAACTCAATATGACCTTGTTCTTAATGACTGAGGAGCCAAATTTTTTTTGAAGTTGGTAGTACCGGACTTCACTGAGAACTGGATGCTAGGAGTTTGAACTTTGTACATTTGTTATGTCAGAACGTGCCATAAATTAAACTTCAATTAAAATAGTTACAAACCAGTACCTTCTCTGTTTGATTTTTTCATTGTGTCAGGAATATTGGAGCCAGTCGCTCCTTGGTGTTGTTGGTACAACTGTAGTGGTCCTGAGAATTAGAGAGAGTGAGAGAGAATAAATACTTTTCTTAGAAATCTTTCCAATCCCTTAAAAAAATTACCAGATTTACAGTTGTTTAATTGAATCAAAAACAATATATTACAATAGGAATGAAAAAAATGCCTATTCCTTCATTTATGATTAGTTACTCAGTGAGAAATTAGATTTTGATTCCACATTCTTTGCTGTGATTCTGGATGCTAATGCAATATTTTTTAAAAGACTAAGAAACTTAAAAGTACTTTTGTACTGGAAGTAAATAGTAAAATTGTAAATGAATCTATTGTAATTTTCTACGGTCAATGCCAAATTTATTTTGAATGCAAATTTCCTAAATAAACTTATTTTCTAATTTAGTAGAATAAGTTCAAGTGTCTGCGTCTACTAAAAAAGCTCAGAATCTATTATACTACTATTAACTTATTTTATATTCAAATGATTGAAATTGGTTTAAGTGAAACCAGCAATTCAGAATCAGAAATCTGGAGAGCTGCAATGTCTTTGACGTTCTTAGAATTGTATTTTGTTTTAATGTGAGATTTCACCATTGACAACTTTCATGAATGGAGATATTAGGTTAGATATTTCTATTACGTGTCCAGGTTTAAACAAGGTCATCTGTGAAAGTGAAAGTTTACCCTCGGTTTCCATAATAGTGTCGTCACACATCGTGTCGTTGATCTGGCGCAGGACTTGGATGTCGGCGCCGGGGCCAAGCACTTGTCTGACCTCGTCGTCGTCCAGGTTAAGGAGCTGAAGGACGGTCGCAAAGTGTTTCCGGATCTTCAGCACCGTTAGGGTTGTAGGATCTTCTGCTCCGCATTCTTTGGCCTGAGTCTGGATGCACATCGACCCTCTGAACGGAGTTAGCGCAAATTGTCGGGAAAACACGTACGGGTTGCTGGTGAGAATCCCGCACGCTCGCCGAACGTCAATCAGAAGCTCTATAGACGACTCCAGAGAAGGTGTCAGTATAATGGGAACCAATCTGCCACAGTTCCCTCTGATGTTGACTCTACTGAACAGACCGCAGAGCTTCCTTTCCAGTTTTGAGACGGACACGTCCATCTCATCGCAAACGTCCGATCGCATCCGTGACTTGAAAGCCGCGAGCGACAAGGACGCGACCTCCTCGGGAAACCTCCTGTTGAACAGAATCGTCCGACCCAGAACCGCCTTCGCCAGAGCGGCAAAGTTTTCGGAGTTATTGTTCTCACGGAGCTTCTTCTCCGCGGCGTGATGCACCTTCTCCAGGTGGTAGTAAAGACGTTTCACGTCTTGAACAGACGGCAGTTTCTTTGCCCTTCTCCTCTTCATGTCTTTCATATTCGCCAGCGCACACGAAGTCACACACTTGGTCCATTTCTTGCGGTAAATAGAGAGGAATATTTTGCACGACTCGACCACTTTGGTGTCCCCATGGCTATCGGCGTTGCGCTGAATGATGCCGCAGATCTTTTTAAGATGGTAGCCGAGCTTGAGGGCAAGGGACGCTCGAGCGTACTGTTTCTTTTCGGGGTCGTACCCCGCCAGCGTCCTCACGGCAGACACCACGTGCTTGAAGTTGGCGGGTTTAAAAAAATCCTCCAGGCTCTCCATGGGGGTGGACTTTTGAGCCTCGAGCAGAAGTCTTGCCACATGCCGGAGGTTCTGTCTGACGTACTCCTGCTTCTTGGCGTCGCGGCTGTAGTCGTTAAACATCTGCTCTCCGAACTGCAACATGATCTGGTCTTCCATGACGGTCTCGGACACGTCGTCATACAGCATCGCGCCCAGGAGGTTCTTGAACTCCGCGCTTAACCAATTGCAGTTTTTGGTCAAAAGCGCGCACTGTGATACGATTCGCTTTCGAACCTCCTGCGAGTCGTCCTCTTTCTTGACCTTTTCTTTGCAATTTTTCATGTGGATGTGCATGGACTTTTTTTTTAAAAGACCGTGACAATGAATACAGTGAACGAAGTCCGTTGGTTTGTAGGGATTGCTCGGTCTCACTCGCACGGCGAGCTGTCCCTTCCCGGTTTTCAAAACGGTTTTGTTGTGTTTGAAGTTTCCGTCGTTTATTAGCTTTTGCCAAATCTTTTTCCTCTCCATCGAGTTTGCGGGATACTGAAAAGCAACGGCGACCTCGACCCTGTCGCTGTGGACTCTCGTGAGATGCCTCGCCATTTTGGTCATCGGCTTTGTACAAAACAAACAGTAGTTTTTCTTGCCGTTGTAGCATTTTTCCTTTGTTTGGATCTCCACCCCTCCGGATTTCTTCTTTTTCTGTTCAAACGTCTTTTTAGAAAACGTGTCGTCGTCCTCCTCGGACCACGTATCGTCTGAGTTTTCCTCCTTTTTTACCGCGTCGTTTGTGGGACGCAAAGCATAGCTGCGACTGGGAGAGTCCTTGGGATCAGCATCGTCCTCGTACTCAGACTGGGAATCTGAAAAACTGACTTCACTTGGAGGCGCATAATCAGAGTTGCCCCCTGCGTCAGACTCGTTGCCATTTTTATCAGTAACCTGAAAATGGAAGCAGGAAGAAAGTGCTAAATTAATTTTTAACTTAACAAATAGTCATCGGTTAAAATACATCCTATTGTGCATGAAGAAAACAAATGTTAATTTAATTCCAACAAGCAGCTTAGAGGGACCTTGTGTTTTAGCTACAATACGTCAATATAATGTTCTTTTTTATTTTACAACATACTATGTTGAAGTACACAAACTCCCTCCTTCAGTAGATTACCCACTCTAACTTTTGGGCTCAATACGTTGGTTAACATACCACCAAAAAATAACAAGGTAATATTTCACATTAGTAGTGAATATTACAGACAAGTGTTCGCAATTTTCTTTGTTTATGCCCTTCTTGCTCAGATTTTGCAAAACAGAAAGAAAATGATGGTTTATGACCTGATTTTTTGGTTTACTCTACTTACTCTACTAAATATGAACCATTCAGCCATGGTTCATATTTATAGTTATATTTATTTAACTTAATATTTGGTCCTCATGTTATATGTATATATATATACATATATAAATATACATTTATATATTTATATAACTTGTAAACAGTTTTTTCTCTCTTAAATTTTACTAAAACTAAAAGAAAAATAATCAAAACCAATTCATTCTTTTTTTTCCTAAAAACTCAAATGAAATAAAACTGTAGTTCTTTACTTTAACCAATAGAAAAATACACGTTTAGTGAAAGGGTAGCTGAACTTTTACAGCTCTAGAAAAATTATATTTACCGAAGCATACGTTAAAAATGGCCTCCAAAGTGTAAGGTTTATATCATAATCTTTGTGAATGTGTGTTGATACAGGTGATGAACAAAAGCTGAAAATAAACGGTAGCTACCTTGGATCCAACTGATGACCCTGGGGATGCTGGCAAACTTTGTCTATCGCAGACTGAAGGTGAGGAACAATTTGCTGCGACTGGGGACTAAAAACAAACAAACCCAGGTTTCAAATTTCTGTAATTAATCGCTAAATTTCACAATGGATCAATATATTTTATGGAAATAACTAGTAAACAAGTGAATTAGCAGTTTAAAACAAATGAAAAGCTTCCTAAAAACGGGTCACAAAGTGATGACTATTACAGTTACTCCTGCATTTTAAATAGAAGTTACAAATTAAACTGCAAGGTCAAATGTTTACATGATCGTCAATGTTCGAAGGATCCCCTTCATTGCTGTCATCTGAAGGGATTGATTCCAGCTTAATGAGAGAAACAACACGATGTTAGAATTAGCCATCATCTGTGTATAAAACATTTGGTTTTAAAACAAGAACATAAACATGTGCATCCCTTAATCTTTGTATACTTACAAGTTTATCTATGTTCTCCAGTTGTTTGAGCAGCTGTGCACGCTGATTTAAGATTGAGGAACGCCTTTTGTCGCCTTCAGACTGAATGTGGACAAAATTATATTACACAGGAAACAAAAACTTCAGTTACGCTCCAAATTTTTTAAATCCACTTGGAATGGATTACATGGTTTCTTTAAAGATGCCAGCAGTCAAACTCATCCGAACGCTTACCGAAGAAGGAAGACTTTTTTCCTGCAACGGCTCTTTGCCGGCATTACCAGCTACATCTGGGACTGCTCCTAAGGAGAAGACAAAGTTAAACACTAGTTAAGAACTACCACATATTTAAAATGTAGGAACCAATTGTAAATGAACAAACATTTCCTTAAACTCTTCAAATTGGTTTAACTTTTTAAAATGTATTAAACCGGTAAAGCAGTGGATCTGATAACCTGGTAAAGAAGCCAAAACTATAGTAAGAAGGTGTATGTTTGGTTTATTTGAGGCAATCTTTCACAAAATAAGCCTTAACTAAGGCGTGAAGCTGCAGGAAAACATGTTAAATGGTAATTTTTTTTGGAATGTCCCGATCCTGATATCGGTCCGACATCAGCTAAAAAACAAATATTGGAAATATATCGGCTTACATGTAAAATCTCCTATGTCAGAACTCCGACACATGCAGTCTGTCCAAGCATTTAAACTGAGCCACCTTGCAATACTTTCCATTTTTTAAGTTTAATTGTAGAGAAAAGTTAACTCGGGACATCCCTAAATACTGTTACATCACAGTGAACTTTATCAAAGTGTTGTTTTAATTTGAAACTGTAATAAAATTGTGGAATCTGATTAGGAAATTGTAAAAAATGATATTTGCATTGTGCTATGTAATCCTAAAAAGGTGGCTGTTGTTTAATCTAAATGCAGGATTTATGGACTGCATCACTTATTTTTGTTGTGTCAACGGATTTATTCCAATCGAGCTGAAGATCTCTCCAGCTCCACCAGAGTTACTCCCATGAATACTTTCTGAAAGCATTGTATAATAGGGAGCCCCTCTGGTGAAATGGGTGAAAAAAAATATTACGTAGCCACGAATTACTAACGCATGGGGACGAGATCCTAATCCGTGACCACGACTTGTTTAACATAGCGGTAAAGTTAGTAGAGCTCCGTACAGTTAGTGGTTTCTCCCTCCTGTGCGGGTCAATGCAGGCAGACTGATTGCGGCTTCGGCTCTTCGGTTTCTCCCTCCTAGAAAACGTGGTTGTTGATTTAGGGACCGTCAATAAAGTACCAAACACTCGTGAGAAACAGCAATTAATAGCTTTCTTGTTATGGCACACAGTGACAAAATATTATTCTACAGGATGACACATATGAGACACTTGTTTTATGCAAGTTTAACCCATTTTATATATTTTTTATAAATTTGTACCTCAAATATTTGGCATATTTCTTCAATAGTTGCCAGGACATATGACCCACTTAATAAAAATGAGTCTTAAATTGCTCTTCTAGATGGCACAGATGGGCTACACTTGTTTTTATCCAAATTAAACCCATGACCTGGGAGCTATTAAATAAATATGCCAATATTTACAGGTAAAATTTATTTTTAAAAAATATATAAATGGGTTAAACAAGTTTTTCGCATCTGTGTCATCGTGTAGAATACTTCTACAGTATAATTTTGTCAATGTGTGCAATAACAAGAACGCTATTAATTGTTGTTTCTCAAGAGTGTTCGGTTCGGTCCCTAAATCAACAACCGTGTTTCCTAGAAGGGAGTTGATGAACCGAAGCCACGGCTAACTCTACAGAGCTCTACTAACTTTACAGCTGTGTTAAACTAGTCATGGCCACGGAATAGGATCTCATTCCCACGCTTTATTACTTGGTGGCCACATAATATTTTTTTCCCCACCCATGTCACCAAGGGTATCTGTTGTATAAGAGCGTGGCGGTAGATATAACTTACCCCCACTAGATGAGGGTACCCACTGATGATGCTCCATGGAAGTAGAGGTGTTCGGAAATCTGCTGTTACTATTTTGTCCTCCAAATGTTGCTTGCGACATGTTAACATTTGGTCCACATGGTGAAACACCGAAGGACTGATCCTGAAAAACATGTGGTAATCCATGGCCAGGTAACGGAGTTTGAAACATTTTGTAGTTGGCCTGCTGAGACGGAAGGTTCTGGACCACGCAAGGCTGCGGACTCTGGTTTTGCTGAGAAAGAGCTGTTGGAGGGATCGCCTTTGCTTGGTTTGTTGCCGTCAACTCTGGAGACGAGTAGGAAGCCTGCGGAACGAAGGCCATCCCATGGGAAGCGGTAGTGATGGCGGGGTTTTGAAAAATTGAGTTAGAAGAAAAAATGCTGTTCATGTTGGGCGCCTTTAACAAGCTGTTGTTTCTGGAGGACAAACTGTTCAGATTGCTCATACAGCTCTGATTGGGCGGATCCAGGTGGCTGAACAATGGTCTCTGAACTGAGTTGGAACCCAGGCTGAGGGTTTGGGGGTTGGTGTGCAGGTTCATGGATAGTCCTTGAGTGGAAGTTGTGGACCAGCCACCCTGGTCCAACCACGTTGGACACTGTACATGGTTCTTATTTGCAGCCGCGTTGTCCATCGTAGTTCATGACCATCCAGTATGTGGCTTGATGTCTCCTAGAGGATGTTACCTTTCAAAAAGACAAAACGTTATTCTTAAAAAGTTCTCATTAGGAATAAAAGCTATATCAGCACTAAACATATCAGTATCGGTCAGATAAGTAAAACTGGGTCAGTATTAACCAACCATATTATTTCCATCTTGTTGCTGTTTGTGTTTCTGTAGGTGAGAGGGTTAGTCACATGATAATTTATTGATCATATGACAGTGAAAGTAAAGCTATGGATGGTAGGATTGGATAATGCTTAAATGAAACAGAGGCAATGTTATTGGTGCGGCTATTTTTAAAGGGTGTTAAAAAGATAGAGAAGTATTTATAATATTGGTTAAAATTGTTTTTTGGCCACAACTGCAATATTAATATCGGTATCGGCCCAAATGTTCATACTGGTGCACCCCTAGTCCTCTTGCTTTTAAAGTTAAATCCTCTGTTAGTTCAGGACAATTTTCCCACCCAGGGACCGTAGTCAATAAAAAAAATCTGTATTTTTTTACTTTATTACCAGAAGGTAATTATCTAATTGCATGATTCAAGTAAAACTTATTTTTATTTTAAAATGGTTAAAAAAAAATAATCTATCTTATTTTATAGCTCAAATAAACACAGAGTCAATAAACAGCCAACTAAGCATTCAAAGAACATATAAACAAACCCACGCCATGCAGAGGGAACTGCTGTTGTTGTTTTAGCTAGCCCCTTTATTGAGCTGCTAGCTGAACGTTGAGGTCTTTCTAAACATCTCAACGTTTCTGAGTTGATAAGAACTTAAAGTAGAACAAACTGCGAACAAAATGCCGTTAAAATTAAGGTTGCTTATTTTGCAGCAAATAGTTCAAACAATGAAGACAAACCTGGGAAATACTCGTGCAGTGGTTTTCTTTATTTTCGCTAGTACTCGTCTAGTACGTCATTTCCGGTGTTCTTCTTCGGTGTTGTGTTGCAGGTGGACTGTGAGCTCATTACCGCCTCTACATGAACTGGAGGGCAGATCTATGTGTTTTTTATTTTCATGAAACAAACACTTATCAATAAAAAAATAAAGTAAAATAAAATAAAAATGATGCAGTTGTTTTACAAATATATTGTTTATATGACATAAAATAAATAAATAATCATACAATATTTTGTGATGGTCTTTGTCTGTATCAATTGTGATTATTACATGATTTTAGCCCTTTCGTTTTAATTATTTGTAATTATTTTTTCTTTTATATAAACGTAAATCAATATTCCCCTTTAACATTAATATATAACAGTCTAATAATACAAGCTCTGCTGTTTCTTTTTGTTTTCTATAATCATAAGTTCCAACATGATGCTTATTCATCACTAGCGCTTCCTAATCAATTATGTCCAAACTTATTGCACTGGTTTTTTTGTGTGTTTTTTTTATATAATGTCTATATATACCATTGTATACCGCTTTATTTATGTTACTCCTTATTAACTATGCTATTTTCCTAGTATTTCAAAGTAATTGATAAAAACACCTACACTTTTGCTTTGTTGCTATTGATTTTTTTAACCTCTTACTTTTGTTTTAAATGGATTTTTAACATTATTTAAAGTTGCAATGGTATATACTCATTCATACTGTAGTTTCTTGTCTAAAGTTTCTGCCAATTAATCTCAATCCGCAACAATTTCTTAAGCAATCAAAACAGAAAACAAAAATGTTTGCTCCTTTACTCCTTATTTTGTATGTTGGATCACACAGTTAACAGCAATAAAATGTTTTGTAACTATTTTGTTTTTGTACACAGGGTAATATTTACACACCACCAGGAACTTACCTGCAGATATACTTGGGTTGATGAAGAATGATGAAGGTTGACCAATAGAAATGTCTTCAGAGATAAATCTTTAACTTGGGGCAAATTAAGTTTTCTTGTTGAAACATTTTCTGTTCGACACAAAGCAAAAACTATTAAATGCTCTCATGAAAAGAGAGCTAAATTACAACTATTTATTTTTTGGGCACTTAAGTGATACACTTAAAGTTATAACTGAAAAATATTTTTTCGTATTTCAGAATTGAAAAACAAAAAGCTTTGTACCCCTATCTTAACTTATTAGTCAATTTGTTCAGATAATAAGTGACTTCTTTTTATGATAACTAATAATTTAATGACAGAAAGAAAATCAACCAATCAATAATGTTTGAATTTTCGCCGCTAATGAGAAAAAGGCTCTTTTTAAGGCAGTTTCAGTGGAGAGACAGATTGCAGTGAAATCCTTTGATCCTGATGGTGACATAGTATTCAAGCACAGCAAACTAACAATACATTTCACTTCTTATTTCCTGGTTTTATTGCGTTCAATACCACAGCACCTTTACTGATGATTTAAAATGTAGTGTTTACTATCATCCAACAGGGGGCGGAAATTTCCATGTTTTTGCCACTTACAGGTTAATTTGATGTGAAACGGATGTATATGTCAAATTTACAAATTAAAATAAACATTTCATACCATCTCAGATAAAGAAAAACAGTAAAACCAAAAACAATTATAATTTTACTTTATTTTTTGAACCAAATTTCTCGTAACATCAAACTTTTACATAAAATGATTACCATAACACCAAAAAAAGCACTTCAATTTGGTTGTTACAATCTATAATAGTAATGTAAAGGTCTGATTATTTATCAGATCAAATCAAATGAAATCAAACTTTTTGATGCAGTTTTAATTTTTTTGCCTTTCTTGTCTAAGATATAACAATCAAATGTGGAATGAGTTCATGTATGAACGTAAAGTGACTTCAAATTTAAATATGTTTTCCACACTAAAGATTTAAAGTAAAACAAAAGTTGAAAAATAAATTATTTTCATCCATCTGGTGTCAAGTTTTAAGCCATATAGTTAAAATGTTTTGTCACCTGAACTTTGTTGTTATTAAATCTTGAAGAAATGTAAAAAAACACTCATTTACTTTGTTTAGGCGCTTGTATATCATTATTACTGAACGCGTTTACAGAACTGTATCCTACACACATAAAACAGACGCTAAACCTGTAATACGCTAAAATAAAAGATACAAACAAATCTCAATCTGCAGTCCCACTGAACATCAGGCAATAAATAAAAAAGTTAAAGGTCTGATATATATTTAAAAAAAAATCCCTGATTCCTTTCTTACTATAAAACGTAATTCATAAAATTAATAAACCAAGGAGTATCTAATACAAACTAACAATCAATTTAACCTCAAACCCTTCGAAAAACCAAAAACCAATAAATGTTTGTAATGTATTATTAATAATTATAACATTAATGTATATTAAGAAGAGAGAATTACAGTTTTTAACAATATTTCTAGCTAAGAAATAAAGATACTAGGCGATTGAAAAGCATTTTATACAGTCAACCAGTACTGTGCTGGTTTATTTGTAAAATTTTGGTATTTTTATGTTTCATAATATTGTATGCTTGCATGTAATAATTTTCTGTGTTAATGTATTTTCTTTGTATGTGAAACTCAGGTACCAGTATTAGACGTTTTACCTGTCAAACTCTGGTGACACCGGGCACAACTCAAGGAGACATTTTACTTATTTTAACATGAGATGCTTTGTTCTCGCCCGCCTTTCCAATACAGAAGTATGGGAAGAGCTTTTCGGTGAAAGTGTCCTTGTGAGTGCAGAGGACACTCCTGTCCTCACAGTTGTAGAAGGACACCTCTCCTCCCTCATAGTCCAGCAGGACCCGGATCCTCTGGAGACTCCTCCTGACTGTCACAGTCTTACCGGCACCATTGGAATATTTTCCACCTCGATGAACCAAACACAGAACTCCAAACTTTGCTGAAGCGAACATCTCTCTCTTTCGGTCGAATGACTCTTTAACCAAACCGATGAGCCAGTCAGGATGGTCTCCCACCTCCACCTCCCAGGTGTGTTTTCCTGAGCTAAAGGCCTCCGAACCGAAAACATTGGAATACTTGATGTTTCTCTCTGGATTGTCAGGAAGCTGCTGCCATGTCTCTCCACATTTAACGCTGGTCAGATCGTCAGAGAGATAGAGGCTGGGGTGTGCAGTGTTTGGGTCCAGAATGATAGAAGTGAATTGGGCCTTCTCCTTCATCTTCTCCCAGACTCTGTAGGACATGTTGCCCACGTGTTTGGCCACATCTAACAGCACACCTTGGACCAGCTGTGGATCCGGCAGGGTCCTCTGGGATCTGGCTTTGGTCTGAGTGGCTTTATAGCTGCCGAGGAACGGCATGGTGGCTTTGTTGAGATCCTCCTCGATCGCGGAGATGCTGTCCGACAGCATGAAGATCTGCTCCTGAATCCTCTGGAGGTTTCTGCTGATAGCCTTCCCCTTGTAATCCTCTTCCTCCCTCAGAGCTGCCAGTCTGGCCTCCTCTTCCTCTTTCAGGAACTGGTGAAGCATGTTGAACTCCGCTCTGATCTGACTCTCCGTATTCAACATCTGGATTTTGAGGTGTTCTGCCATTTCGCTGTATGCTTTTTCCATCTGCATGTTCAAATTCTTCTTGTCCTGAAGAAGCTTTAAGTCAGATCTCAAAAGCACCTTAAGCTCCATGATTGCCTGGTCTATAGGGAGCACTTTATGATTTTGGTGGAGAGTGAACTCACACATGTGACACACAGCTCTCTGTTCATCTTTGCAGTAGTATTTTGGATCATCTGGATGAATGCTACACACCACTAATGACTTCTGCTGCTGCGGTACCCACATAGGTGCTGCAGGCGCCTCCCTTGAGGAAATAGAGTCAGCGAGCTCCTTGAGCGTATAGTTCACAGAGAAGCTTTCTTTTGAGGATCTTCGTCCACAAACGGGACAGTTTTTGTTTTTAGCCTCTTGCCAGAACCTCTGCAGGCAGGCGGCGCAGAAGTTGTGGCTGCAGCTCAAAGACACGGGATCTCTTAACGTACCCGAGCAAACGGGGCAGCTCAAGAAGCTTTTAAAAATAGTCGCCTCAGCCATCTTCTGTTGTCTTCAGGAAGGTGCTCTGAAAAAGGACTCACCGGTTCGTCGGCAGAGGAAAAGGTTTCAGCAGAGATCGAGCCGAGACGGTGCTCCTGTGATGGAGTTTCAGGTCTGTCTGTCGTGAAAAACGTCTCAATTGTTTTAGCCTGTCAGTGACGTGGCACCAGTCCGACTTGTTTTGTCGTGATTGTTTTTCTTCTCCTTCTTTGCTTTTTTAATTAGTTGTTTTACTGTGAAAGCTGCAAACAATAAAAGAAGAATTACTGTGATTATTTTTTTTAATGTTAATTTTCATGTGAAGACACCGAGGAATTTAGAACATCAATGTTTCTATTTAATTTCACACATTTTTAACATTTAAAGAGTTTGTTTCAGCTCACCATAAACTGGATAGACAACATTTTTTTCTTGGGCTGTTACAAAAAACAACAACAAAAAAAAAAAACTGTTCTTTGTTAATGTCAGTGTGAACATGCATGCTTAATCAACCGCTCAGGAGATCTGCTTATTGCTGGATAAAGAAGCAAACTGTTTTACTTAGGAAATATACTTATTAAATGTAACGCTCTACTTTTAGCTATGCTGCAAGCTGTTAAAAGGGAAAACATCTGGATCCTGTCAGGAGTTTACTCTCAACATGGACATTCATGTAATCTTAAACTTAGACTTTTAAGGATTCACTTTTATGATTTTAGGGCGTTTTGGGATTGGAGGAATGATCAACATTCATTAAGTTTTGGTGAAACACAACTACATACAAACTGGTGGAAATTGTGGCCAGAAGAATTACATATAGGCTAAAATATTTACATATGTATACATATATACTCACACTATTGCCTAGTAAACATTCCTAAAACTGATGCATATTTGAATCTCACTTTCTGTCCAAAAGAAGTTCCTGGTATAACTTTATTTATTAGCACACAAATTTTGGCAGGATAGTTAGAGTTCATTTGTATCTGTAAGTTTTCTGGTACGGATCCAGTTTTTAAGAAATGTGAATGAATGCCATTCAGCGCTCTTAATGGAAGCATTTAAAAGGAGTTTTTGTCTGTATTTGGAAAAATTTTCCTGCAAGAACTTTCAGTTTTGCTCATGTTTCAAGCCATCTGAGCAAAACAGTCAACCTCAGCTGAAAGAAATAAGACTTTTAAGCTAATTTTAACCTAGAAGCTGCTGAAACGGATGTGTGTGTGAAAGTAAAAAGAGGTTAAATTTAAAAAAATAAAATACAAAAAAATTTAAATAAAATAAACCACAAAGGATAAGCTTTTTAACTCACCCCTCATTGTTTATGAATCACAAACTAAATGATGTTCACATCCACATATATGGTCTGTGTATGTTTTGATCTGAAGGCCGTCATTCTGGTTGCTGCACAGATTACCTGTTATCACATTACACAATTAAGCTACAACATCATCTAGCTGAAGGGTTCAACTGTCTTCTTCCCTGATCCTAAAAACCCTTATATTGGTTTATATTTGGAAAAACAGATGGTCGATTTAGCACAAGCATAAATTGGTGAGTTAGCCCTCGGAAGGTCCTTTAAGAGCAGAAGTCTGCAAACTTCCACAGTCTCTCTTAAAAACGTTATAAAACATTATAAAGTAACAGCTAATTTTATAACAAACATAGGGTTTTAGCAGTTTAGACATTTGTTCATTAGAGAAAATGACACAAAGAAACTACAATAAAATGACACAGAAAACACCAGTGATAGGTGGATTTTTCTCGTCATAATGTTACAAACTGTGCTTTTCTACATTTGCTATGATCTAGCCAACCTCTTTTTGCTACGGGAGGTAACAACGAAATATGAAACAAAATACAGGTTCTTTAAAAGTTACTACAAATTCCATACTGTGGATGTTTATCAAAAATGGAAACATAGCTGATATAAATGAAGCTTAAGTAGGTGGACTCTGAGCAAAAAATGGCTTCTTGGATTGTAAGCATTGCTGCAAAGGGTTTTAATTTTACTCTGAAAGGACTACATTAACCTGTAAAAACCCAAAATGATTTAAAACGTTTAACCTGGATTTAACCTAAGAAATTGTTAAAACACACATTGTAAAAGTTTGCAAATATTTCTGATTTCGTGTCCACAGCTTTCTCTAGTTGAAACCATATTTTGTCTCTGAATTTTTGTTGTAGGATTTTACGAAACGTTTCCTAATGCTTTTGTTTTCGTTCTTTTGTATTTTGATCTTCAGCCCTCCATGATGACGAAGGGTTTTAACCAAAAAAAAAACATGGATGAAATGTTTGCGGTTTCTTTGATGTTTCAAGGTTTTATATTATCACTTATTTTTTTCAAATTATTAATGACCCTATTTATTCTACTCTTTAATTCTGTATTTCAGATAAGCTACTGACTGCTGGTAACCTCTTCAGTACATGAACAAACCAGAGGTGAACCCTGAATGATTGTAGCAGTGATTGTGTTATACATTTTACCCCTGTAGTAAAATTATCTCATGAAATAAAGTTGCTAAAGACCAATCCAAAACCATTTTGTTTAATTTACATTTAAATAAACCATATATTAAACCAACATGTAAATAAAACATACTAAAAAAAGGGGAGTAAAGTATCCCTATAAACAACAACAATGACAATTTCCTACATCATCTTATAATTATGAAAGAAAACATCTCGATTTCATCTGAGCTTCAATCTAGCAATAACAAAACGCTGCACAATAAATCTTTTACTGGTGATTTTATAAACTTAAGGAAAGTATTAACTGAGTGTTGGCTGCAATCTTATAAATGTAACTTGTAAATGTGGCACATTTTCCAGTCCAAACACCTGCAAAAAAGCAAATTGCTGTCTAATTAAATCGGATAAGCTTGTGTTTACATGTTCATGAAGTACAGCAGCATAAGAAATCCAAAATAGAAAAGTATTCTTTCCATATTAAGCAAAAAAATGTACATGAGGTTTCTAAAGTACATAACATGGAAATAACAGTAAAGGCACAGAGTTACAAATATTGTAGAAAAAAAGAGACTGAAAAAACCCATAAAAACAAAGTGTTAAAAATAGATAACAGTCTGTATTAGGTGGATAAAACCACACATCCATTCAATTCAATATTAGTAAATTATGTCCTAGATCACTAATAAAAGTAAACAGATCTACTGTGCACATTTTTGGATAGATAGAAAACATATGTTTTTAGATTTTAAGTCATTTCTTGATTTTGGGATATTTTCATTGACACTGGCATCTAAAATGCTGTCATTTTATAACACTTGATGTTGCTGCTGTTATCAAATCCAAGTTGCTTTTTTGTTGTTGTTTTTTTTTCTGAAAATATTCCGACATTTTTATATCCTCTTTGAAGCTTAAACTTTGTTATTTGTGATGATGCAAAATACATCTATGTCTAACACACGCTGATACTCGAAGGTTCAGCTTCAGCTGCTTTTCCAACACAAAAATAAGGTAAGAGGTTCTCAGTAAAAGAGTCTCTGTGAGTGTGGATGTGAGTCATGTCTTCAGAGTCGTAGAAGGAAACCTCCCCCCTGTCATAGTCCAGATCAACTCTGATCCTCCGGAGACTTTGCTTCACTGAGACGATGTTGTCCTCGCCATCAGTGTATTTCCCATCACCATGCACTAAACACCATATTCCATATTTTGGCAAAGCACACGTCTCTCCCTTCCTGTCGACTGACTCTTTAACCAAACCGATATTCCAGCGAGGATGTTCTCCAAGTTCAACCTCCCAGCTGTGTCTCCCGGAGCTGAAGCCCTCAGAACCAAAAACGTTGGTGTAGTTGATGTTTCTCTCTGGATTGTCAGGAAGCGGCTCCTTTGTGTCGCATCTCTTCACACTGGTCAGATCATCAGACAGAGAGAGCCATCGACTTGCAGTGTTTGGGTCCAGAATGACGGGACTGAAGTGGACCTTCTCCTTCATCTTCTCCCAGACTCTGAAGGACAGGTTGCCCAGGTGTTTGGCCACATCTATCAGAGCTCCTGAGACCAGCTGTGGATCAGACAGTGAGCTCTGGACTCTGGCTCTGCTCTGAGTGTCTTTAAAGCTGCTGAGGAACGACACGTTGTCTTTCTGCAGCTCTTCTTTACCAGCAGCGATACTGTCTGACAGAGAGGAGATCTGCTGCTGAATCTTCTTTATTTCCTTTTTGATTGTCTTTTTCTTCTTGTCCTCTTCCTTCCACAGAGCTGCTAGTCTGGACTCCTCTTCCTCGTTCAGGAACTGGTGGAGCTTTTTGAACTCTTTTCTGATCTGTTTCTCAGTGGACCATGTCTGGTTTGTTATGTGTTCTGCCATATCGTCGTATGTTTTCTCCATCTGTTTGTATTTATCCTTCTTGTCTAACAGAGACTTTAATTCATATTTCAGCTGCTTCTTCAAGTCACTGACTCCGTGTTTTATAGGAACCACTTTGTGGTTCTGGTGGAGAGAAAACTCACAGACAGGACACACAGCTCTCTGCTCGTCTTCACAGAATAAATGAGGAACTTCTGGATGCTTTCTACACACCCCCATTTTAGCTTTGTATTTTTTTCTCTTAGATGATTAAGATTTCGGTTTC
Source organism: Orestias chungarensis (assembly GCA_032876305.1). Taxonomy (NCBI): domain Eukaryota; kingdom Metazoa; phylum Chordata; class Actinopteri; order Cyprinodontiformes; family Cyprinodontidae; genus Orestias; species Orestias chungarensis. The sequence continues at coordinate 1,675,899 of JAVLVB010000124.1, read as the reverse complement.
CAAAAGCAGCGGTATCACCAAGTGTAACTCACCAATAAAAGGTTTCTTTCCCCGTTCTAGCTCAGATCCAACCAATGCTTCTTTTTAAAAGTAGATCCAACAAGCCGTGAATCCTTTTAACTCTGTTCAACAACAAGGAGGATTCATTTGCTGCTGTTCTACAACTCAGAGACGTTTTACCAGTCAGACAAGGTGTGGTGACATTTTTCCCTCACAGATAAACATGGTCTATCTCGGATGTTTCAGTGTTAAGTTCCTGTAAAGCTGGCATTTTATTTGACTGCTTTTTCAGTATAAGAACAGACACATTTTTTAATAATTTGCTAAGAGGCTCTTCATATAAAAAAAAAAAGAAAACAGTCCTGTTTTGTAGTTATTTATGCTAGAGAACGTTTCAGTCTCATCTCACTATAAACCTGATGGACAACATTTTTTTTCTTAAGCTGTCAACTAGCTGGTTTAACAGGATGGAGTGAGATGTTCAGTAAATTCCTCCAACCAAACCATGAAATGTAGAAATGAAGCTATGTAAAACCTAAAAAAAAACAAATTGATTTGACTTCCATTACAAATCTAATCACAGAAATTTGATTATTAAAAATAATTCAGCATCGTTATCAGTTTTCTTTTTTATTTAAAGAATTAAAACTTTACCTAAAAGCACATTGTTGCATAGTTAGTATACTTAAACTGCATGTAAAAACTCTCCATGTTATTTAGGCAATGAACAAACCCCTTAATCTCATATAAACCATAAACTGTATGGATTAACTAAAGGGAGACCCTGCTGCACATTTTTTATGACCTGAACCTGAACAGTCAGGACGAAGTATTTTTGTCTGAAAAGGATAAGAGAGAGTGATAAATAATGGAGAGAAAGATTTAGATACACTACATCATATGAAAGCCGTTCTCAGATACAGCAGGGAACACGTTTATAGGCATGAATTTAATGCAGGTGTGTGGACAGAAGGACTTGTGGTATCGTGATATAAAAACCTCTGGTAAAGCTCTCCACTGCCATCACTTTTTTGGTCATCCTCGAGATTTCAAAATAGAAGTAAACGCTGTTTAGAGATGGCCCAGTGGAGAACTTAACCAGTGTTTTTTCGAGGTTGCATAGGGAATATTCTTCTAACGGTTCGCTAACTGATGGAAGGAACTCCAAAGATCTGATCCAGCAGAAGCACTGGCTGAAGGTTGCTAAGACTTTTGCCACCGTACTTCTCCATTCCAGTGAGGACAGCAGCAGGGCCGTGCAGAGACCTTTTAAAAGGGGGCACATGCAGCACGGATTTGAAACTGGATACAGAACCATACCTTGCGCTATACAACCGGTTGAATTGTACTAACCCATACTATAAAGAATGTAACGTAGAATCACAAAAAAACCACAGCAGCCTCACACAGCTCCTTTTGTTTCTGCTCTGCTAACAAGGCATGTCTGCAAAATGAAACTTGATCCTTAAACTACAATCTGATGCACATAAAACACACACACAAACACAAATTGACATTTCATACTAATTCCTGGAATCTGGAGTGCGTCTAGAGCAGTTTAGCTATTAGCAGCATGGCTGGGCACGTCACGGCAGTGAGGGCACATTGTTTGGATCATGTAACTGGGAATGGTAGATAAATTATTAAGATTTAGGGCATCCGCACGCACAAGCACAAAAAAAAAACCACTGACAAAAAGGCATTTTGGGGGTCAAGGGCAGGTGCTCAAACCCCCTGTGTCCTGTCCGTCGACTCTTTTGCAAAACTCCCAATCCATGCAGGATGGTCTCCCCCCTCAACATCCCAGCTGTGTTTCCCTGATCCAGCATGCTTATGCTTAGCAGGGCCATAAGGGTTTGCAGGTGCCTATCCCAGTGGTCACTGGGCAAAAGGAGGGGGTACCTGGTCAATCGCAGGACAACACAGAGACAGACAACAGTGAAACTAAAACAATATGCTGTTATATTATACAAAAAAATTTCACCATTTGTTTTCTTTACTAATTAAAGTAGAAAATGAAACAATGATAATGTTAATCAAACTGTCTGAAGTTATTGTCTTTATACAATAATCTCTCAGCACTGTTGAAAATCTCTTCATATTCTTAATAATTCGAACAAGGAATTTGCTTTAAAATCTGTTTTATGATTAAAAGTTTAGAAAGAACAAAAAGATTGTATATTTCTTGACTGGGTGATTTTGTCATCGTTAGTAATTGATGTAATGATTTACTTTAGAAGGAAACCTGTGATTGTTTTTGCTCACTAATATAATTTGTTTATGTTCTTATATGTATTCCTGAACTCCATAATATTCACATTTCTTTTAAACAAAATCCTTGTTATTTCTAAGTTTGTTTATTTATTCTAAATATGTATGAACATATTGAGCTGCTCAGTGACTCAGTTAGTAAAAGTGTTTATAGAAGCAAATCTCTTACATCAGATTTTGAAATTTATAAGCCTTTGATTTTAAGCACTCCATTAATATATGTGAATTTTTAAAATCTGAAAAAAACTCTTTAGTTTTTCAAAATGATATTTTTCTACTATTTAAACAGTGTTTTGAATTGAAAGCGTCAAAATCTGAAGTTAAAAATTGAAGCTATTAGATTATGAAAATATGGTTTAACATGATCATTCTTATTAATTTAGATTCTGAAGGAGACTTTCCAGATCCCACACTTTGCTGATTAATTATCCCCACTCATATTATATTAGCAGATCCCAAATTTAGAATCAAGTGATCAAACCAAAAGATTTAAATACAAACTCGTCTGAACGTCTTTTGCTACAGAAGTTCAAGCTCTTGCTAAAGAAGCATCAAGAGCTGCTGATGGATTTCAAAGCTTTATGTTTCATCTTTTTCCTCTTTAATTGTTTGTTGTCTCTCATTTCTTCATTTTGGTTTTATATTATAGACAAGTGGAAGAAATGTTTTTGATTCTTCTTTTTGTGTTTCTTTTAGATTTCACTCAATTCACTGCTTTAAACTGCTGGAGATGCCTTACTGAACTGTAATAAAGTCAAGATTTAGCATAGTATTGCCTTAAGTGATTAATTTTTCTTATTTCTTGAATGTTCTCCCATATAATACAAACACAGCTTTTAACTAACAAAAAACATCCATTTCTGTTTAGAAATCAAATCATAATGGCAATAAACTTGATAATTTGGGGCTTTTATTTAATTATCTTATAAAATAAACTAATGTCTTTACTAACAACCTAAAAAATCTTAAAAAAACAAACTTGGATGGACAGGTTTTAATGTTTTATGGGATTTATCTTACTCACAAGGGTTTCTTGGATGTGTTTTCAACCTGTTCTTCCTGCTTTAACTAAAAAGAATGATGTAAGTAATAAATGCTTTCTAAGATTAATTTTTAACCAGGATAATAGCTGGTTACAACTGCCCTTGGATCCTCTAAAATAAAATGATTCTTGCAGTTTGAGCTTTATGATCCTCTTAAGTTTATGATCCCCTTAAGTTGCAGGAGCTCTACAGGCAGCAGAGACCAGAAGATGAATCTGGTTCAAGTCAGGTTCTGGATCCAGTTGATTGTTCTGCATTCACCAATTTCTGTTGGTGAATGATGGAAAAATTATTTCAATGAACGTATTCATCAAATAACTTTTAAGCTACAAATAAACCTTTTAATTATTGATTTTAAATGTTTATCGGTCACAGCAGTGATTGATTTAACGTAGTATTCTGAGATACAATAAGATTGTGGTTTAAATAGAAAAAAAGCTTTTTTAAGAGGAACATACTTCAACATGTTTTATGACAGGTAGCCGTCAAAGATTAAAACAAAACTTGAATAAAATGGAGTAAACATGTTACATTTCATGGTTATTGACTATTATTAGTCAATAACCGTAAAACACTTGAACTCAGGCTCTTTGGCCTTTTTATACCCAAACAGTCTTTTAGTGTTTTACAAATTCAGTGTTTTTATCTTTTATTAAAGTTACTTATTTCCTCTCATGAAAAGCACACGTATTTTGCAACACATAAACTTTCATTTGCGCATGTCAGAAATCTTTTGTTGAGATTCTCAAACTCATGGTTTTGTTGCTATATAAGGTGTTTGTTCAGTAATAGAGTGTCGCCCCCTGGCGTTGTTTTATCATCTGACATCAAGAGTCACAAGTTAATTATTTAAATAAATACATTTACATCATTTCAAAGAGCAGAGTTAATTCCCTAATTATTTCCTGATTCTCGCTTGATACCCAGTTTATTAAACATAAACTTGTACAATTAATAATTATATTTTAAAAAGGATTAATAACACCCTACAGCAGGTTGTGATGTTAAGCTGAGAGCAAAAAAAAACTAACTATGGTTGCTGACTTAATAAAATACAAACTAACATATTTCAGAGCCCTGAGCAGCAGGTTCTGATGCCACTAAACTGATTCTGATCCATTAACACACTGGTGAAGTGCAAAGACAGAACAACTGGTACAGAACAACAAGACATAGCACTGTATCACCTAAACTGATAAATTTATTAGATTTCTTTAATGTTCTCTACCTATTTAATACAAACGCAGCTTGTCACTAGCAGTAAACATCCATTCCTGGTCAGAAATCCAATCATAATGGGAAGGAACATTGTGATTCTGGGCATTTTTTGAATTATCTTAAATAATAAATGGATGTCTTTACCAACAACCTAAATAATCTTTAAAAAGAACATTTAAATGGACATGTTTTAATGTTTTATGGGATTCGTCCCAATCACAAAGGTTTAAAATCATCAAACGTTTAACAGTCAGAATACGTGGAGTTCATTCATGAACTGAATGGTTTCTTGTTTCTGACTTTTTTCTAGTTTTATGTTTTCCAAAACCAGCTTGGATGTGTTTTCAGCCTGTTCTTCCTGCTTTTGTTAAACTGAATAATCTACATAATAAATATCAACATTAATATTTAACCAGGATGATAAGTGGTTATTACTGCACTTTGTTCCTCTAAAATAAAAAATAGAAATCTTGATGTGCTTTATAATTCTCTTACAAGGAGGAGATGTTGGAGCTCTACAGGGTGGACAGAGACCACAACATGGCGCCGCAAATGGCTGCCTTGGTGTAATTACACCAAACCAAATTCCTAGTATGTCCTGTATGTACCTGGCAAATAAAGCTGATTTAATCTTTTAATCTTAATGAACCTGGTCCAAGTCAGGTTCTCGATCCATATTGTTTTGCATCGATCAAATTTCTGTTGTGAATATAAACTGATTCTGATAATTGTTTGAGGAAATTAAATCTTACATGAATAGTAACTGGACTGACATAACTGCCTGTTTATTCTGACTTTAGTTTGAAGGTCTGTAAAATACAGTTTTCTTTTGACAGAAAATAAAAATGCTTGAATGCCCAAAAGATATAAAGAAACTTTTATAATTAACCAACAAAGATCCTTTTAAAAAGTGTCAAAACATATAAATACCTTATGCATTGAGGAATTAACAACAATTCATCATGTCAGTGAACAGAAAACTGTCATAGAAACCTGAAATCTAAAAATTTGCTTTCAGAGGTTTCCTGTTAAAAGAGGAAAATATATTTTTTTCTCTTTGTAAACTTTTGTTAGAATTTTTAAGTTTAAATTCAGAAAGTAAACATTTATTAAATGGAGGTGAGCAAGATAATTTTACAAAGAGTGATGATTATTTGAACCATTATTTTAGAATCTGCTTATATTCACTAGCTGAAATTTGAATAAATGCTCATCACTTTTTTGTGTTTCTCAGTCACTTTGGTGAATTCCTCAGAACAAAATTGTTCTAAAAACTTCTTCTGTCTTCAAGTCATTGTGTCCCTTGTGGGAATGAAAGTACAGTAATGGTTTGTCATGTAATTTGAATAAATGTGTGGAAGACAAAATTAAACTTTTATAAATAACCAACAAAGAAAATTTCCTGCAGCAGTTGAATACCATGGAAATATGTTTTATATTAAGAAATTGAAAACAAATAATCATCATCATCATCATTCTTTTCTTAATCGCCGTCCACAAACTGAAAATATGGCTCTACGTCAGGACTTTAGGAAGATCTGTCCAGAACCTTTATCTTTGTTCTTCTATATTTTGGAAAACCATCTCTGGTGTGTTTTCAACTTGTTTTTAAATGTATCTTCTTACTGCTTTGATAAACCTGAATTATATCAGTAATAAATGTAACAAAAGTTCACCAGAATGATAAGTATTTTATGATCAGAATCAGAGCTGCTCTTTGATCCTATGTGGCGTCACTATTAATTGTCTGATTAAAAGATGGGTTGGCCAAATAAATATTAGTCATTTGCATATATGTACAAGGTTAAAAGTCACTTCATTTGTTCTTTCCAATGTCTTGCCTTCCTCCTTTGCTATATTTTGCTTTATTTCTACTATGTTAAAAGTTTCTTTGGTAACTTCCAATAGAGACTTACATCCCTTCTATCCTTTTTACAAGTACTTACATGCACTGATCTGTGGGTTTCCTTGGACCCTTAAGCATTACCATAAAGACTGCAAATTAAACACAAAGTGTTCAATAATAATTAGGTTTATGTCGGTGAGCATGATTCTGGCATTGGTTTCGGGTCTGCATGAGACTATTACTCAGAACTAGTTAAAAAGCTGTTTCTGGAAATATCACTGATATAATCGTTTTCAAATAATAATTTAATAAGGTTTTTGGTGATGTTGGTGATGTCTTTCTTCTCCTTATTTCATCATCTTGGTTCATATTAAACTGTATTAATGACATACTAACTCAAAGTTGTAAGGGTAAGTTTCTCAGACATCCATGGATAAAATCTTTCTGCTTCTCAGTACTTTATGTCTTTTAAGGATGTCCCTCAGATTTCCTACTAATATGTAATAAAATCAATGTTTAGTAACTTCTGTTTAATTCTTATTTCTTTAATATATTTCTTCACCTTTCTGCTTCTATTTAACAAAAACACAGACTTTCATTAACCGAAAATCTGGACTTCTGGTCACTTAGGTAACTGTTTATAATAATAATATTAATTAAACACATGAATATTAAGGATTACTTTTAGCAGAGATTGAAATATTATAGAAATATCTGAACAAAGGCTTCCTTCTAAAATAAGTAATTATTTAATCCACAGCAGGAAATAAACATAAATAAAAAAGGTTTTTTTTGGCTTATAGTGATTTAGTGAATTGTTTTGATTCTAAATGTTTTCAGAACAAATGAACAAGATGTTTAAAGTTATTGTTGGTTTTGTCTCATACAATGGGGTGCTGTTTAGGACAAACACTAAATTTGTCTCTCTTACACAACACAACAGACTCACTCACACACAGTGCATATATACTATTAAAATAGCACACACACATAATTTTTCTCTCTCACACACAGAGACTCACACAATCTAACGCATTTACAAAAAAACTAAAATTGTAAAACAACTCTCTTAACTTGAATGAGATTTTAACCTATGTGTAACTTAGAGAACAAACACTAGACACAGAGTATAATACTAACACAAGATTTACTTTACAGATCAAAAAAGAAAGGTGGTCTGTCAATTATGTAAGAATGTTGAGACATTTAAAACAAGTCTGAACTTCAAACAGAAATCTCAGTTTGACAGATTTTTACATCTCCAGATTTTCCGATTCTGAAATAAAGGATCTCATTGAAAGATTCTATGTGAGTGTGGATGTGAATCATGTCTTCAGAGTTGTAGAAGGAACCTCCAACCACTCGTCATAGTCCAGCTTGACTCTGAATCTCTGGTTATTCCAACCAGGATGGTCTCCCACCTAAATCTCCCAGTTATATTACCCTGAGCTGATGTCCTCAGAACCAAAGACACCAAAGACAGTAGAGTAGTAAATGTTTCTCTCTGGAATATCAGGAAGCTGCAGCCATGTGTCTCCACGTCTCACACTGTTCAGATCATCAGACAGATAGAACCATCTATTTTCAGTGTTTGGGTCCAGAATGACGGGACTGAAGTGGACCTTCTCCTTTATCTTCTGCCAGACTCTGAAGGACAGGTTGCCCAGGTGTTTGGCCACATCTGTCAGAGCTCCTGACACCAGCTGTGGATCTGACAGGGAGCTCTGGACTCTGGCTTTCTGCAGCCCTTCTTCTACAGCAGAGATACTGTATCCAACAGGGGTGATCTGCTTCGGAATCCACTTCATCTCTCTGCTGATAGTTTTCTCCTTCTGTTCCTCCTTCTCCCTCAGAGCTGCCACTCCTCTTCCACTTTCAGAAACTAGTGGAGCTTGTTGATCTGTGCTCTGATCTGTCTCTATGGGCAACACTTGAGTCACATCATCGCGTGTTTCCTCCACTTGTTTGTGTTTTTTCTTCTCTTCCTGCGGAGACTCTAAGTTAGATTTCAGCTGCTCTCTGTGTTTGTTGCTGGCCTTCATCAGTTGCTTTTCTCCTTGTTCTGTCTCAGATGATCCAGATTTTTGTCTTCCAGAAAAAGAATCAGCATGTTCCTAATGGGAGAAATTTACTACGAACTCTTTGGAAAACCTTTTTTTGCAAAAGGGACAGTTCTTGTTCTTAGTTTCTTTACAGAATTTCTCCAGGCAGCTTGAACAGACGTTGTGGTTGCAGCTCAGAGACACAGGATCTCTGAAAGTCTTTGAACACACGTGGCAGCTCAGGTAATTTTCAAAAACAGCAAAGCTTTATGCCATTTTCTACTGAGGTCTTCTAGTAATATAACTCGCCAAGTCAAACTTTGTTCTCCTCTTTCTTCAAATTCCAGCAAACGTTTGCGTTTCAGGTCAGATCTCCAACCCATTAGTTGAGGTGAGTCTAAAACAGTTGTTGAAACACTAAAAAACCTAAATATGAAACTTTATAAATGAAGTTGTAAGCATAAACTTGCTGGTGAAAAATAGTCTTTAACTTCAGCTGTAATAGGATACTTGATCCACTCTTTTTATTTTTTATTTTTTTACAGCTCTGACAAAGTAGTTCTACCTTTTTAAATCCATCTAAAGGGCAAATAAATTAAACCAAAAAGAAATTGATATCTTTTTTTTTGTTGCAAATCAAAAAAAAGTTTTCATCATTTTTGCTCTTATTTCTTTACTGTTGCGACTGGGGGAGTTTTCTTCAGACTTAAGAGAAAAGATAATGATAAAAGGTATTTATCAAAACAAATGCCAATGAATCACACCACAGTTTTACATAAGTTAAGACAACAAAAGCAACACGAATTGTTTAAGATAGAATATCCTTGTTTTTGCCAGCGTCCTTATTGTACTTTTGGATTTTAATGATCTGCCAAATCAAGTTTTCAATCAGGCAAACTGGAAGAACGCAAATCATATAACAAAATACAAAATGTATTTTGCATAAATAACTAAATACATGTTTTATAGTATAGTATTTTTTAACTTACTTAAGGTAATGTTATGAGTGTGAGGACTTCTTTCACATCTGAGCATCGTTGCGTCTTCCTTTTTAGTTGCCTTGTTTTCATGGAAATAACATCAGTTCTGATTTAACCAGGGAAATTCTTAAGATTTTATAAAGCATTTTTATTATACTTATCACAACGGGGATTTGTCGATTCACACATTAGACACCTGTTGTAAATTTTGCCATTAGGCTGCTCATTAAACAACTGGAAGTTCTGTTAAAAATACTGAAACACTGAACACTGGGACATGTGAGTTGAAAGGTTTTGAGGAAGTCCCATAAAGGTTACCTTTAACAGTTATGGTGCCTTTTAGGTTTTTCATGAAATTTCAAAACAATATAAATAAATATGATCATAACCCGAATATCTGTGACTTTTTGTGAGTTGTGTATTAGAGAATGTATTCTTTTAATAATTTCTAATTAATATAACAGAAAAACCTTTTTAATATTTGTTTTTACCTGTGTAAATTTACACTTTTATTAATTAATTTTGCAGAAGCTAAATTGCAACATGCATAAAATCCTCAGTAATTTACTTTAAGAATATTTGAGCAGGAACAAAACATAATATAATGGGGTTTTTTTTTAAACAAAATAAACTATTTTCCTTTTTATAGGTCCTCCAGCAAATGACTAATTTACTATCTAATCTGTCCCCTGCTATTTTTTTAGAAGTTAACATCTAAAAAAGACAAGCCAAATCAAAAAAAATCAAAATTTTATTTATATGGCACCTTTCATACTTTAAAAGCAACACAAAGTGCCTGACCAAGGCTGAAAACAACAATGATTAAAACAAACCAACCCACCCCCATGAATACCCCAAGAGACTCAAAGACAAGCACACGCACACATACCCGCATACACAAGCACACACACATGCACACGCATACACACAGAGTCAGACCCACTGCACCTATTTAACAGAGACATGGCCGGCCACTCAGCCCGAAGGCAAGGAAAAAGCCACATTGGGGGCCGACTACACTGAGAGGCAGCCCCCCAGGTCAGAGCAGCCAACAGGGCAGCCCCCCCCCCCCCAGTGGACCTAAAGCAGCTCCCAGTACAGTCGGCCCCCATGAGGAAACACTGGAGCTGAGAACTAAGATAAGATAAAAATGGAAAATGGAAAATAGCATGTAATTAAAATGTTTAACTAAAACATGGAGTTAAAACATAACCACATCCAGTTAAAACATCCAACTGAAATTTGAAGTTTTAAAATATTAAGAAAACTAGATAAAAGTAAATAAAATAAAAATAAATAAATTTGATCAAGCATTAAATAAATAAAATAAAGTAAAAAATAAAATAAATTAAAAGCCTGATTAAAGAGGTGGGTCTTGAGCCTCTTTTTAAAAATATCAACAGTCTCTGCGGCCCTGAGGTTCTCCGGCAGGCTGTTCCACAATCGGGGACCATAAAAACAAAAAGCCGCCTCCCCGTGTGTTTTAGATCGAATGCGTGGTATGGTTAAAAGGCCAGTGCCAGAAGACCTCGGGGTCCGTGAGGGTTGATATGGTGAAAGTAAATCTGATAAATAATAAGGCCCAAGACTGTTAAGACATCTAAAAACCAGTAAAAGAACCTTGAAATTGATCCTGAAGCGCACAGGGAGCCAATGTGCCTCCTGATGACATTCCCCATGGGAAGCATGTAGAGATTAAAAAGAATTGGACCTAAAATGGACCCCTGGGGAACCCTACACTTAATCTCATGGGTTCCAGAAAAACAAGTTAACTCTTTAAGACCAACAATAAAAAACAACTTTAACATTTAACAAGGTAAGCTTTAAGTTTGTATCTTCACATTTTTGTCTCTCTCTTTTTTAAGTAAGATGTAAATCTTCGCTATTCTGTTCCTTGATTATTGATGGCTAATTGTTCCAAATCTAGGATCTTTTAAATTCTATTTTTGTTTTTGTTTTTTGCATAATACTTAATCGCTAACTCTATTCACAGCTGCCCTTGCTATGACTCCTGCTGTAGGTGACTTTGATATCATTTTGCCATATACCTATTCTAGATTTTAAAATGATCCCACTTTATTTTCTTTTGTTGGTTAGTTCGGCATCAGTCAGTTAAAAAAGGGAATCATTTAAAAAAGTTAAAGCATGCAAACATAATTTGGCAGCAAAAAGAGAAAGACATGATCTTATCAGTCAAAAACAGTTCAGTTTCATTTTTGCTGTTGTAGCTTAAAATCTATGTTTTTAATTCAAAGCAACACAAGTATAATTAAAATCAAGTATGTGTTGGATTACTTTGGTATATATTGGATTGAAGAGAAAATTATCCTGCAACCACTGACAGACTGGACACATTTGCTTTTTCTGTATCTCAGGACTCTGTAGAGTCTATAAAGCTACTTATTTGACAACACTTTCAGGTAATTAATTATTGACAAAAGAAAATATTAAGGATCCCAAATAGATAATTGTGGGAAAAATCAGCTTATAGCTTTCAAAAGTAGTTTTAATAATATGAACTTGGTGTAAGGAAAATTGGGTTTTGGCAGGGTGTCTATTGTTGTTCCTTGTTGTTTTCACTAGATTATGTCCAGTACGTCGCTCTCCTTGGAGCTGGTGAACTGCCAGCATCTGTATGCCACAGGAGCTGCCAATCTCTCAAAGGAGGCTGTGGAGGATAAGAGGAGCGCCTCTGCAGTCATTCACTGCCTGAGTGTTGATACCATCAGGCCCTCTTTTGTTTAAATGTATGATTCTTTTGTTGTTTACCTTCTTCGTGTTGTCTCTAGTAACTCCTTCTCGTGTGTGCAAAACTCAGGTATCCGTTTGTGAACTCGTTCTCTATGAAGACATCCTTAAGCCACCTACAAACCACAAAGAATCATCATCTACTTCTGACTGCATCCGCTTCTGTTCTCCATCTGACCACCAACCGTACGTCCATGCAACCTGACCATGCCATCGTCATAACCGCAGCCTCCTTCCTCCATCTGTGTCCTCTGGACTCACCACCATAACAACACCATAAACCGTTACTCCGGATCCTATCACCCCTCCCTGGGCGACTACCTCCATCAGACAAGTAAGACCAAACCCGAACAATATTGCTCACATTCCTTGATTCCCTTCTCCAGGTTCCTCTCCTCCCAGCTTCCTGCCTTCCAGACCTGAAACTTCCTTGTGCACATTCACTATTAACCTGTAAATACACTGTACAATAAATCACCTTTAGCTGATCCATTGTTCCCCCGAGTTGCTTCCGGGATGTGGGTCAGAACTTTAGGCAAAACCATGAAACTTTCAAGTCCTACTTTCAAGTAGGACTTGAAGTAACAAATATCATTTTGAAATACATAGTCATTTAAATGAAATATGAAAAATAGATATGATTCTGTTTTAAAGAATCTTCATTATTGTTTCAAACGTCTTTAAAAAATAATAAGCCTTAAATATATTTCCAATTTTTAGTCTTCGGTTGTTATTCAGTTTATACTACACCAAGTTAATAACTTTTAATGATAATTTCCATTAATTTCTTGATATGCCTCCAAAGAGACTACCTGCCTATCTGAGTGATGAAGAGGCTGACTCGTCTTCAGGTTGTTCAAAACTCTGCCAGACTACTGATGATATTCACTCTGAATGTGGTCTCTGTAACATAACGTGAATTTTTTAGTCCCACCTTTTTATTGGGATAGGATTTTTTTTTAAGTTCCTGTGTTGTAAGTAGGTCGTAAACCCAATTGATTCAGTATAAAATAAGTTTGCTCATCAGTTACACATAAACCTTCTGGAGAGGTGATTGCCTAAATGTTATTTTACAAGTTTATAGTTTAATTATCTTTGACACAGCTATATAAATAATGAATTATTGCATTTCATAAAGATATTAATCACCAAATAATAAACAAAGTAAAAAAACAGTCAAGCTTTAAAACATGAGCATTTTCTGATGACATAGTTTTTGTTCGTATTGTTTTATTGTTGTCGGTAAATTCCCTGAATGTAGTTAAAAGGTGTGACCAATTCTCATGAGGTTTATTTTTGTAGTGAAGCTTTGATTCAGCACTACATTTTTTCAATAATATTAAATATATTTACTGTGTTCAATTTATGTTTTCAATAAATGTGGTCAAAATGAGATTTATTGCTGCAGGGAGGGATTCTCTCCAGCAGATGGAAATGTGAGAACATAATTAAAAGCTTAACCTTGTAGCTTCTCTTCTTTCTAATATTTTTGTGTTCAGTAAAAATAACTTCTCTAATACTTAGCTCTTAACGTTAAACTTGTTAAAAAAACAATCAGAGACAGATGCTGTATTTGCAGCAGCATTACAGAGTAACATTACTAAGGATAGACATATTTTACGTTTGAATTTATGTTTGCATAACTAATGTTTGACAAATATATTGAGACAGATTGGATGCCATAACTGTGCAGTATTAGGCAAATATTAGGGATGCAACGATTGTGAAATTGTAGGCCGATGCCGATGTTTAAAAATAACAACTTGTTGCAGATGTTGTTTTTTTGTGGTTGTTATTTATTCTGTCTTTGATGCCACGGAAACATAGCTGAACCATTTTAAAGTCTTCCAGTTCTTCGTTATAATATAAATTATTTGGTACAAATTCAATTAGACAAATTCATAAAACAAAAACAACCTTTCTGTTCCACCTGAGCATAACGTTCATGCAACATTTTATTCAACATAAACATCGACATCTGCCATCTGTAAATATTATATTTTTTTGGCTGATGCCAGTTAATGAGCCAAAAATGCATCGGTGCATCTGTAGCAAATATGCAATAATATTGGTGAATGTTATGATAACAGTATGACTTATTGACTGATACAAGCGGAAACAGGGCAAAGGTCAAAAACAATTTACACTTTTGCCGACCTTCATTTAAAATAAAGGGTTATAAAGCAACTGTTGTTTAGCATTAAATCAACTGGGTCCGGATGCATGGTACTTAAATGATTTGTTAACATTTATTGCATTTTCAAGCTGTTTTATTTCCTGTATACACTGAAAATGTACAACGTATTTGTAGCTGAACTTGATACCAATTATGACAGTAAAAGTTGGACCACTAAAAAATAGGTAAAACAAACATTAATGTGATGCTTTGAAAGGTAATTGTGGCATTATTTCTTCTTGACGTTTAGTTAAAATCATGTTTGAAGCATTCACATCTTCTATTCTAATTCACAGATTATGAGGAGTTTTAATACCTGTGAGTCCAAAACCTTGGAAGACTTGAGCTCCTGGTATTGCTGTTATGTTGGCTGAGCTAATGCAGCATCCTCTCATGTTGCTGTGCGGCGTTTCCCTCCGAAACATTACTGTGGATGTGTCCCGGGGATCACTGAGGGAAGAGAAGAAGGGAGATTATTACAGTACATTAAGAGAAGGATTATACTGACTCTGCTGACATCAACATGTAACGTAATCAACAACAAGGGGATACACAAGCTGTCCTCAAATGCTTTTAGTCTCCAAAGGATGAAAGTACGAATGGGATAACATAAGGTCTGTAAAGTTCCCTAATGTGTTGAGGTCAAAACAATTCTACATATATCTATACATCATCTTATGATCCATCTTACCTCTGTGTATTGGAATGTTTTGGGGTGAGGCATTAGAAGTCCCAAACAACTGCATTGTAATTGGGTTTGATAAAAAACATATATTAAGATGCAGCGAATTTCCATCGAACAGATTGTTAGTTTATTTGCTGGCCAGACAAATTTTGTGTGGTCAGGTCTGTTCTATTCAGACTATATCCTAGTTTTGAAAGGATTTTCAATTCAGTTCAATTTAGTTTATTTAAATAGCTCAGATTCATCTCAAGGCACTTCACAAGTAAAATGATTTTAGTTTAATCGTGCATATATTCCAAAAGATCCTAGTTAGAGATCCCAGTACAATAAGTTCAGTTTATTTTACAAACTATTTAAAAACCTTTTTCTGAGGACACTTAGCAGATTGCGTTGAATCTGGCAGCATTCACTCTTCCTGGGCCAAGTATCATGTGGCCAGTAGATGATACCTTGCACTGTGTCGTTTTTCTTTACAAGCAAGCTCTCATACTGAGCATGTATGTAGAAACTGTGGAGAGGAAAACATTCACTGTAACAGGCAAAACCTTCCAGTTTTCAGTACAAGCGGCCATCTGCCACAACTGACACAATAACAAAAACAGGAACTGATGTAGATGTATCTTCTGTGTTAAACTAAATTAAAAACTTGATAGCAGGGGAAGGAGAAAGTTGCTGGCTGCACAATCTCTGCCCAGGTCCCGTGGGGGGTGTCTTAGCTAACAGAATGGCAGATCAGGTGTAGCTTCTATGAAGAGAAAAACACTAAGAAAACAGAAAAAATGAACAGTTAAAATAACTTAAACTACTGCATATTGGATAGTGAACGAAGAATGCTGTAGAATAAGGAAAAGTGGTCCGATTTTCATCCAGCAGCCTAAGCCTATAGCAGCATAATTTTACAAATATCAAGGATAACCATTTAGGATGAAGCATGAGAGATGTACAGCAAAGGAGAACTGCCTTTCTTGATTGAATCTTCCGGATGAGGCTAAAAACTCTACCTCCTCCTACTATCATCATTTACTGACTGGCAAAACGTCACAGTTGTTAACCATAAGCTTTATGAAAAATGAATCTTTTAAGCCTTCAAAATTACACAGGGTTTCTGTATAAAGTAGGAGTTGCTTAAACCAAAGGGGAGCATATTAACAACAGGATCTGCCCATTTATTCTTTATTAATTAAATAAATTCCCTTCTGCTTTTTGCTCTTCTTCTATTTGAACTTTTTCTTCAATTCCTGTTTTGTTTTTATTCCTTTTTTTTATATCTGTCCCCTTTTAATTGTATATGTACTAATTGTGCCTTCCCCAGTTCACTTTAGTCATCTTTTTCTAACTTTCTGTCCTTCCACTTTTCATTTTTTCCTACCATCTTCTCTTCTGTAGCCCAGGAGGCTCAGAGGAACGTCATCGTGGTGCATCTCCAAGCTCTGGGCTCCAGACACAACACACCTGAAGCCCTCTGCAGGGATGGCGAGAGAGACAGAGAACAATGAACAACATAGGAACAATAATGTGGACATTAACAACCTTATAAGCTATTCTGCTAATTTAAGGGGAGCATTGACATACTTTTTATGTTGAAGCATGTTTCATGACCTTAAAATAGTTTTTTAACTGTTTGATGAAAAAAACAAAAAGTCGGTGAAACAGCTCCTCAGTGTTTCCCACTTAATATCATATAAGCCGTTTTTATTCAATTTGTTTAATTTTAAAGGTAATGCAAGAAATACCATTTTACGAGAGAGAAATAGAAGAGATTGCATGATGAACAGATTTATCTTTAATTACTAGGGTAAGTGCTACTATTAATCTAATTATTAAATTAAGGTTTGCTGAAACCCAAAGATGTTGTCGGAAGTGTTGAAAGAGACTTTAACAAGTTTACAATTACTGATAATGATCGATTATGAGAGCAAAAAAACCAAACAAACTAAACAGAAAGAGACCAGAAATAATGTGTCTCTCTGCAGCTTTTGTTTCAAATCTTTCCAGCTTTCTTTTTTAATCTCAAAGGACATAAAGGTTGTAAAGATCATTCACGGTCATTCACCTTTTTATGCCTTTCGTAATTTTTATGCCTCCAAGTATTTCTGCAACTGATGAAATAAGCAAAGAAAGAGCAACAGTGACATAAAAGCCATCAGCTGGTTTAAATCCTGTTCTGTGGACTGCTACTGCCTGTTCAGCCATAAATGTTAAGCATCATCCTTCAATACATTTATGAATCCAACAATAATGAGCATTTATTTTGGGCAAAAATCTGGAATTGAATATTTAGTCTGTGTCAAATCTAACAAATGGATAAGATGCATTGTTTTAGGAAATGCAGGATAAGGAATGCACCCTGGGGAGATCCTGCAACGTTGCCAGAGGTGATTTCCATATTTTCGTCTTCTGCTTCCAGCCTGTAAAGTTCCCCCTATTAAAAGCACACAACAAAAACCAAAATTTTTAAGGGTGCCACTGGTAGAGGACTCAAATTGATTGCTCATAACAAAAGGTCTCTTTACATGTAAAGGGATTACTGTATAATACTTTGGGGTTAAAGTACATCCCTAAATTTTCCCCAATGGCCAACCTGTTACCCAATTTTAAATACGTAGTCTAATTTTGGAACAGTTAACTTGGCTTTGCTAAAATACTGAACACATTTTAGAAAATATTCACAGACACTCTGTCTTTTAAGAAAATAGAATGATTTTGGTGTCAGTCATCAAAGTTTAAAGCTTCTGTACAAAGCAGCTGTTAAAAGTAATTCTTTGTCTACCAATACGATAACCTGAAATGTAGATAAAAGAAATACAAAAAAGACCTTCTGAGAATAGTTTCAGTGGCAGGTACAATAGTGAGCAAACCACAAAAGGCTCTATAAAAGCTTTTTTGCTGAAATAGCAAAGAAGGGAGTCAGGAAAATCTTTCCACAAAACTAATCCTCATTTTTGGCAGTTAAACCTTTCAACTCGGGAAGTTGTTAAGAGATCCCTTAGACAACAAAAACAGTTGTCATTCATCCTAAGAGCAATAACCATTTATAACCAAAAGAGCTGATTAGATTTTCTTTATTCTGTTTTTTTTAAATCCTTTTATGTATATTTGCCAGTGACTGCTGTTGATACAAAAGAGTTTCCCTGTCGTGGGACAATAAAGGATATTTCTATTCTTCTAATTATGGTACAGAAATTGTTTTTTCTCAAGGAATCAAGGAATCTTTATTTGTCATCACATCACATGTGGTACATGG
>JAVLVB010000124.1:1637610-1657546 GCA_032876305.1 Orestias chungarensis | reverse complement strand
GGTCCAGTTTACACCCTGATAGCAATTTTAAATAATGTAATAAAATATAAGAATATAATAACTATGCGAGAAATAGGATTTGAGCTACACAAAATCTACAATATGGACACAGAATCTACAATATGGGACTTCGGACATAGCAGCATTGAGGATCGGAATGCAAATATATAATACATTATAAATTATAAAGAACTATACGCGAAATGTGATTTGACTCCACAGAATATACAATATTGAGCCAGAATCTACAATATAGTACTTCGGACATAGCAGCAATCAAAATTCGGAGTGCAAGTGACATATTAATTGACATTTTAAAGGGACATTTTAAAGTGAAACATTAAAGTGAACCATTACAGCGACATTTTAAAGTGACATTTTGAAGTGTGATACTAAAGTGAACAGTGCCAGTTAAATGAGAAAGTGTTTTTCAGTTCTGATTGTCATTGCGTGTGTTCTATGTAAGCTGTTGACATTATAAATGTAGAAATGTATTTTAATGAATATAATTTTGGGCCTAGGAATATTTTTCTATGTTGGTAAACAAGAAAACTTTATCTGAGCTATAAAATATGTCATTAAATGGGTGCTAAACTCATTCATTTTTAACCTTTATTGGTTAATAAATCAACGAAGCCATTTTGAATCTTTTTTTTGTTGCCCAATTCCTTTAGAAAAGTAATAATTATAAATGTTCTTCTCAACTAAAAAGATAACCACAAACAAATCATCAGATTTGTGTCTCTGTGAGAAGTTTAACACTGTTTCTCGTAAACAAAACAGATGATCTTTAGATCTAAAAGATTCTGCAAGTTACATGTTGTTTAACCAACAGATATCTTCTAAACCACATCTCATGTTGTGTTTCCTGAAGATTGCCCCATCAGAGGGTTGCAATCCTGCAGAGTCAACACAAACCTGTGCAGACTGCTAAACTCTCTATGTTGAGTTCAGCTAATTTGCAACAGCAAATCTTGGTTTGTGTTGCTTTTTGCAAAGAAGAAAGAAAATAGTAAAGAAGAAAATAGTAGCTGGCTCTTTGTTTAACAGTGTAGGAGACTGCTTTAAATACTTACTATGCAACATTACATTAAAACCGTCTACTTTTTCTTTCTTCTTAATGTTTTCTTCTTAACGTATGTCAAATTTTAAGGTTTTTTGTGACTTCATTTGAAGTCCGGACAACTGCAATAAAACTAATTCACTGTGTTCATGGAGGATCACTGAAGGGAGGTTGAAGCATTAAAAAGAATATCTTTCTCTCAGATCTTTAAGAATTAACTGGATGAAGAAGTGAACTTTTCAGAAAACACACCAAAACAACTTTGGCGAAGACATAAAGGAAACAAACATGTTTTGAATGCAGCACATTTACTAATTCACATCTGTCCTTAATTTCAAAGACAGTTGGTTTGCAAATTAAACATGCGAAACAATTGCATATGTCTTTGAAGAATTTATTTCGCTCTTCTCTTAGCTTGTTTCCTTATAAAATATATCTTGGCTTACTTTGTATCCAGACCCTGTAAAGCCTGAACCACAGACACACAAAAAGCAACACTTTCCTTTGATTAATCACGTAGTCAGTCATTCTCGTATATCTCTGTGAATGTTGTTTTTTTGTGGCCTTTTGTTACAGAAAAATGTCCCTGCATCCTGTTGACTTCTGCAGATTTTTTTTATTGGAAGACTTAAACAACAATCTGTCTTAAAAATTAAAATAAAGCAAATGTGACCGCGTCAGGGTATAAGGAGTGTTTTTTTTGGTAACAGCTGGCTTCACTGTATTTTGTTCTGAATCTTCATGTGGTTAGTTCTGGAACCAGAGCTGAGAGTGTTCAGATTTTTGGGGTAAAAAGTTCACCTCAGAAATTCAGTCTGTATTTTTCGGCAGATATCTGCTGTGATGCCTTTGCTTCGTGACATTTTTCTCTGCCAGCCTCGGCTGCCTTATTGCCTTATTTATAACATTCACTGTAGTTGATATCCTTAAGATATGCATAACATGGCCACAATGGCAAGGATCAAGAAACATTATCCAATTTCCATTAGATAGTTATGTAAAAATATTCAGAACATCGTGATTTAAGGTTTAAACAGCAGTGGCATAAAAAGCAAAAACAACGCATGTTAAACTAAAACAGCAAACCTTGTTTTTCATCTCTGCTGAGTGTTTGCCAGCATTTCTCTTTGTTGATATGTTAATAAATGTCACTAGAGATGCATCCTGGTGAAGACATTTTCACTGTAACATCCACGGAGGAGCATAGTCAGAGCTTTCATGTCATAACAGGTGCTTTGGGTAACCGAACAGTAGCTAAAAATTTTAGTTTTTTTAATATAAAAACATTTTGCAAAGTCCTCCAGAAATTACTGATGAAAGTTTTGCTTTTGTCAGCACTAATGAGCAACACACATCTGTTTTATGTGAGGTATGATACAGCTGTTAACGACAACAATAATAGAACAAATACAGTATTCATTTACTAACAAGAGGAAACCGATGTTAACTGTTAGAACACACCACAAATTGAACTGATCAGATACATCGCGTTGCATCTTTCTCTTCCTCGTTGACGCCCCGAGGTTTATAAAATATGCATGTGTGGAGGCCCGCTTATACCCCTAAACAATAATACAATACCAATTTAGTATTAATAGCATCAATCTATCCATCTTTTTGGCTATAGCCTCTTATCCTTGCCGAGTCACGGGGTTGGGGGGTGGGGCTGTAGTCTTCATCCAGTCTATCACAAGACAATTTGAAAAGATCAGTTAACAGAACAGTCAGAGTAACCTGAGGGAATGCTTGCAAGCACAGGTAGACCAAGAAAACTCCATGCAGAAAGATCCCAGGACCTGTTTTTTGCTGCAAGGCAACAATGCTAAAATGAATTACATCTATATAAATACCATTTAAATAATAAACAAAAGGATCTGGTTGCTGTTAGTCGCATGATGACTTTTATCTGCAGTACATGCCCCTGCCTCCTTGCATGCAAGAATGCTGTTAACTAAGGCATACACAATAATGGAGAGAATTATTAGATTATTATATTCATTATTTTGTGGTATCTGATGAAGGGAAATGAGCATGCTGTGTCTCCATTCTGAAACTGTGTGAGATAACATTACCTGTCTTATAAATTGGGGACATTATGTTGTTTTGGCTACATTTTGCAATATTTTACCTCAATAAAGTAACTATGTTCTTTTCAGTAATGAAAATGTGGCATATATGAAAAACTTAAAAGAAATCTGACCTTGAATCATTGCCACATCTGACGTCTCAAAACAGGCTACTGTCTCTTTAAGAAGCTCCTACCTTGTCTGACCCCAGCACATCAGTTGATGTTATTTACAACACTTCTTAGGGCTGTTTAATTTTATTGTAATAATATGGACTCTGTAAAATGACGACTGAGTATGTTTTTGAGCAGCTCCACCAGGTGTTTGCTAATTTTCTGCTTTTATAGTCAAATGGACTGCAGTTTATTTGACTCTGAGTATGATTAATACAAAGTGCAACAGTTTACTTCAGTCTTTATTCTAACTTCGTTTCAATTTCTATTTTGCTATCACCATGCAATGTTTCATGAGCGTAGGTTGTTTTCAGTTTCATCATGTAAAGCACCTTTAAAGTGTTTTCTGACGTTTCATGGAAACAGACTTGCCTTACCACGCCTACATTTAAAACCATGAAGGTGCTACAATTCCAAATCAAACAAACCCTTAACCTGAATTAAATATTGAACAGGGATCTTTACAGTGCTTTTCAAAGACAAATCTCTGCCAACCGTTTTAAAGTGAAGCAACTTTGTAAAGAAGAAGGTATCAAAGTTTGTGATAAATATACATAAACAAGTGTATGTTGTTTCCCCTCCTACTGTGTTTTTCATCTTAAACTTTCATTTGTGTGATTTCAAAAAAGCCCATTTCGGTTGCAGCTTCATAACTTCTGAGTTACTAACACACCTGTGAGCTCCCCATGTCACAGAAAGTCCTGTCCAGGAACAAACATTTTAGACTCCTGACAGTTTCTGTCGTACGTTGGATCTACTGGGTGTGAAGCTGTGTCTGCTGCTGAATCCAGAGTAGGGTTTGTGCAGCATGAAAGCTTTGACTGCAAGTTTCCTGCTTAAGTTGTTCCAACCTTCCTCGGGAAAGTGCCGAAAAAAAATGAAATTAAAATCTTTCCAGTTAAATTCAGAAAGTTTTCATAAAACAGAAGGAACCTAAACACTAAAAACCATGTTAAAAACACGTAGATTTGATTAGCAAATGAAACCACTGAATACCAAAATAAAGCTCTGATTGTCTATTTATGCTTTTCTCCTCTTGGCCTAAATTACTTTTCATCTCTCTGACTTCACACTTGCCCGAAAAAGCCTGTAATATGTGTGTAAGGAGTCTGTGCTCCATCTTAAATTACTCTCCAACAGTTCATGTCTATTCTAGGATGCAGCAGACATCACCTCCACTGACAGACACGACAAGTTGTCACTTGTGTGTGCAGAAATGGGATCATGAGGATGTCTTGACTGAAATGACACCTCTGCACGTTTTAAAATAATTTCTGGTGTTGTGAGTAAAATACATCTGTGAGTTTTTTTTTTAATACAGCTGACAAATATAGATCCCCTCAGTTACCTGAGAATTTAAGGAAATATATATTTTTGCTTTCTAATGTCTGTAAAACATAAGAGCACATTCAGCTGCAGGGAATTTGGATGCCCTTTAACGCTGAGTGATTTTATTCTGTCGTTTCTGGTCTGCAGAGTTGCTGATTTTTTCTTACCTGAGGCGTTAAAAACACACGGGAATACAGGTAGGTAAACCTTTTCTGTTTACAACCTGCCCACATTGTATAAAATGACACACGTAAATGCACCATCATAAAGATCAGATTTAATGCAATAATAAAAGAAGTAGTACAGCACAGGGATCCAACACTTCACAGCAACCCTTCAAAAGAAATACAGGTGTAGAAAACCTTAACATTCATTAATTCGGAAGAATTATTTCACACTTTGGAAAATCTCAAACGTTTACAGAGGTACACTTGGGAAGTCGGTGAAAAAAGGATAGTGTCTCTTAATTTATTTTAAAACCTGGGATTGCTTGTGATCTAAAGATACAACTTTTCCTGTTAAAATTACCAGAAAAATCCCAAGGTAAACAATTTGATATGAATGTTCTAGTTTTTCAGGGACCCAGAACAAATCTGTTGAGTTATTTTACGCAGTTTAAAAGTCACAGTAATAATGTCGGATATTTAACCATTTTTCAGCCGTAACAAAGATTTTAAAGTGAAAATTGACAAAATGTAGCTTAAAATCTACAATTAATATATAGAATCTATAAATTAATACCTGTACCTGTTTTACATGAAATAACCCTTGCATAGGCCAATTAATTATTTACTCAACAATCAAATCTGTTCATATTTTCCTTTGCTCCGTCAAGTCAGAGTAACGATTCTTTTACTCATTATAACCCTTTATGTTACATGCCGTCCGTGCTGGGTATAGTTGATGGCTTCTAGTTCATTTCCCATTGTTTTCTGTTGTCACACTGTTTGGATTTTGTTGCAGATTTCAAAAGTATTTCTAAATATTGTCCTCAGGTGAATCCTGTCTTCCTAATTTGGGGTCCTTTACACAAACACGTCACATATTGTCATAGCTTTAGAAATGTAAAACAAAAAATAAATTGAACTGCACGCAGCAATACACATACCAGAAATAAAACACCATTTTGATCCAGCCTTCTCTGGCATTAGAGATATCTAATCCAAGACTTTTTACACATATTTACAAGGGGGAGCAACAAAAACACGACTTTTCTCCCAAATATTCTGGTGGTGAAAATTAATTCTGCAGACGCCCTTATTTCTGCATGATTAAGCCAGTTTGGATTCCAAATTTGGAGACCAAATGTTTACAGAGTGAGTTTTCCAACAGATGGTCGGCTGGGATTTGTCTGTTAGCAGAGAATCAAAGAAACAGCACATTTTGCTTTATCTTGTTGCTTAATTTTTATTTTAAGCAATATAAGGTAAATGACAGATTAATACTTCTCTTTACATCGACAACTGAAAGGTATGTTCTTCATGAAGTTCCCGATTTAAGATAAATGTCATTCAGCTGTATTCGGTACAAATCATCCACCAGCTGCCTGTAACTCTTTATTCTACACCAGTTGAAGAGGCTAAATCTTTAATTAACTCTAACAGATAAACATCTAAAAGTATTTTTTAAATGTAAATATTGTTTATGCATTGCAAAAACACTTGACATTGTTTTCATTGTAACCCATGGATGTGAGGTTTGTATCCTTCCTCATTTAAACATCAGCAAGCATATCAGCCCATTCTGGTAGTTTCTGGTAGTCACTTAATATTCGACTGAATGTGGCATCGAACCAGTGGTCATCCATCAAAGAACACAACGCTGTTCCTTTTATCTTTTACAGGCAGAAGAAGTTAAATCCCTTCCCATCAGATTTAAGAGTATAAAATCTAATACGCCTAAAAATATTAGTTTTTATTGATTTGATTAAAATCCCATCTGGAGCTGTTTTTAATCAGAAATGTTTATTTCTGAAAAACAGTCAGTGATTGAGATAAATTTGAAATAAGGAGGATCAACAGAAACTAATGATGCTTCTACATTTCTGGAAGGTATATATATATACAGCAACAGCGGCGTGTGTTGTGTCGACTTTACAGCAGTCCCTCATACTTAGCATTCGTTTAGAAATAGTGGAGAGGAAAAATTCTCCTTCAACATGTAGAAACCTCCAGCAGAACCAGAACCTGGATCACCACAAGCGGCCAGCTGCCAAGATTGAATGGGGGTTTAAAAAACCAGAAGACACATATAGAAACACAGGAGGTTAATAGCAGCAGATGGAGATAATTGAGTCAACGTTCTACTCCAAGAATCTGTCTCAGGTAACAGAACTTCAGACCAGGTGTAGCTACTATGGAGAGAAGAATGATAAGAGAAAACAAAAGGTTAACAAGGTTGAAATAACGACAAATAAAGCAGATTCGACGGTAGAAGAAGAAAGCAGCAGAGTAAGAAGAGGTCTTATTGTTGTCCAGCAGCCAAAGCCTATAGCAGCATTCCTCCACCCAGATTAGGCTTTCTACCTCTACCTAACTATAAGCTTTATCAAAAAAGGAAGTTGTATGTGTGTAGCCTTAAAACTAGATAACAGCCAATGAGAACTTTAGGAGGGACGCTTGAATGCCATGAAAAGGTAAGCTGACTTTTTTTTCTACGTACAGAGGACACATTAAAATCTTAATCTTACCTGTGCTGCCTTTGCAATTCAGGCTCCTTTAAAAAAGGGTTCATATTAGTGGTATCATAATGTTTGTATTTAATTCATTGAGTTAGAGTGCTTCTGGCATCAAAGTGAACAGGTTGCAAAATGAAATATGAACTTGTGTTGGAGTGACAAAAGAAAACAGCTTATACTCTTGAGTTTCCTTTTACTTGGGCAAAAGCTGCATTTTATCCTTAAACCTCAAACTCGGCTTGTTTTAGCTCGACCTAACAGTTCATTTTTTATGATCTTGGACTAAATAATATTTTCAACAAATACCTTTTACTCTTTTTACTCTTTTCTGGTACAGAAGAAATTTGAGGTAAGGGAAAGTACTCACTTAACAACATTCATCTAAGGTATTTTTCTGTCACAGTTTGTGTTAATAGCAATATTCGCTCATGTATTTGGTGTATACCGTTATATACACCAAACCATAATCCATGTCTGATCATCATATTCGTTGTGTTTGTGTTTTACACACTTTTAATACTTTTGTTGTTCGTCTCACAGGTTTAGAATGTGTCAGCATCAAGCATCATACCTTGGTAGCAGTTTTATTGAGCCTTGACTGGAGCATTGCAACTATTCTCTTACCCGGTGTGGTGAATGACTGGCAGTAACTGACCGTTGTCTGACCAGCCCGGTGTTATTAGCTATTATCTGTTGGTGCTAAGAAAAATTAGTGAGATTTGAACAATAACTATAAAGTCGATGTTTGGGCTTGTTTGCAGTAAGGACATAGAGCTATACAACAAAAATCTAATTCACAGTCTTACGATTATTTTCAAAACGTTATGCTTTAATCCACCTACTTTCATACACAGGTGGCTGTCTTCCTGAGTCTTCCAGATGGTTGATAAGAAAAGTGAATAATGCTCATTTTTATCTCAGTAAGTGTGCAAAATGCAACCACAGAGAGGAATTCAGGCTGACCTAAAGCCTGAGGTACAAGAATTTCCAGGTTCTCTCCAAACTAATACTTGTTGAGGACGAAAATAGAAAATACTCCTACATGGACCTTGTAAGGACCCCAAGAATGAGAAAGCTCGTCCTACTCACTGGCATTGTTTGGTATAGAGATCTTTTGAATTAAAAAAATTGATTTCATAAGCTGTTGATCAGGTTGTAATATTACTGGGGCTTTCAAACGTATTCAATGTTGTTGGTTTTTTTATTGTTTTTGTTGTAAAATGATAAACCTACACAAAAAATTCATAAAGAACAGTGTAGCAGTGTAGCAGTGAAAACATATTCATTTAAAAGAACAAAGTTCTACTCTGCATATGACATTTACCCCACTTACAGAACGATCCTTCAATGTAAAAACAGCTGAAAGGTTTTGGGTAATTTTTCCATTGGATTCTACATATTAAAGTTTTACCCTGTTCTTGAAAAACAACTCAGGTTCAGTCATACTGAGGACATTGCATATTCCAATATCAGTTTTGTATTATTCACATAGATTCCCAGATTGAGCTCACATTAACATTCTTGAATTTATGCCATACTTCTGTTTGTGTCTGTTTGTTTGGGTGTTGTCCTGCTAGATGACGAGCCAATCTTTTGCAGACCCCAACAGGTTTTCTCCCAGTATTGCTCTGTATCTGGCACCACCTTTATCTTGTTAAACTGAATCATTCTTTAAGCATGGCATTCACATGTCAACGACATGTAAATGAAAGAGTTTCTTTCACACGTCTGTGTTGTTCACTTCATTTCATGTCTGGACTGTGGAGAGTTCTTTTTAGGCATGATGTTCGTTAATCTCTAAGAAAGTATTTTAGACCTTAAAGGCATTATCTATTATTTAATTACTTCAAAGACCACTTTTCATTTTCCTTTAATACAATAATTATTTATTCTGAGCAGTCATAAAGTCTAGGGTTGTAGTTAATGGTTGTAATGTAATTTACAAAGCTAGTCTAAAAGCTTATTTTTACTCATCGGCCTTCAACCAAACTGGTAATTGATATAACATTTGTCCTTACATTTTTATTCTATTCTTTTTTGTTTTGTTTTTATCAGATTTAGTGCTTTGACTTATTTTATAGTTTTGTTATACTTAGAACAATGTAAGCATAAAATTGATACTAATTACTTGTAAGTATAAAATGCATACAACAATGTAAGTTTATTATACTTACATTGTTGCATAGTTAGCTTTATTACCTGATTTTAATGTTTTTTTTTCTTGTTTTTATAGTTTTTATTATCTTAAGTGAACTTTTTTCAGTTATGGGTTGTGCTAAAAGGCTTTATAGATAAAGTTGTTGGTGATGATCATGATGAAAATGTCACAGACTGTTAAAAATGTAGTTGTTGGAATATTTTTGTAAACCATTGTGTGACAACTGTTTATTCAGTTTATTCATAGAAAGAAACATAAAATGGTGTGGCAGCTTTTTTTCTGGTATTTTGTTCACAAGATAGGATGGAGTTTTAGCTGAAGAAATAAAACAGGACACAAACTAACCAATCAGAAATTGGGAATCTTAGAACAGATTTTATTTTTTACCAAACAAACAACTTGCTGTGATTGTTTGCCTGCAGGTTTGGGGTGGCCTGCGTCTATTATGGAATCAGCCTAAATATCCTGGGTTTGGATTGGACATTTATGTCTCCCTGTTTATCTGTGGAGTCATAGAAGTCCCAGCAAAAGTCTTCATTGTTTTCTTTTTAAACAAAATTGGTCTAAAGTTAAAGTATGCAAATCTTATCAAAGACCAAAATAAGCCCTTGACTGTTGTTCATTTTGTGTTTACCATTGTCCATGCTTGCTTCTCCTTAGTGTATTGTTTATCCTACTTTTTGTTTTTTCTTGTACATACAGGGGTTGAACAATGAATCTGAAACACCTTGTTTTAAACCACAATAACTTACCAGTATGGTTTAGGGCCTCCTTTTGCGGCCAATACAGCATCAATTCATCTTGGGAATGACGTATACAAGTCCTACACAGTGGTCAGACGGATTTTAAGCCATTCTTTTTGCAGGATAGTGGCCAGGCCACGACGTGATGCTGGAAGAGAAAAACGCTTCCTTACTGGCTCCTCTAAAACACCCCAAATTGGCTCAATAATATTTAGATCTGGTGACTGTGCAGGCTATAGGAGATGTTCAACTTTAGTTTTATGTTCATCAAGGCAATCTTTCACCTGTCTTGCTGTGTGTATTGGTGCATTGTCATCCTGAAGGATATAATGTTTGAACCATTGGATACACATGGTGCTCCAGAATGGTTTGGTAGTCCTTGTCAGTGATGCACCTATCTAGCACAAATATTGGGCCAAGGGAATGCCATCACTGATCCACACCAATCTGGGCATACCACAGTCTGGGCGGTGCACTTCTTTGGCTCTTCCCCGCACCGTAACTCTCCCGGATGTGGGGAAAACAGTAAAGGTGGACTCATCAGAGAACAACACATGCTTCACATTGTCCGCAGCCCAAGATTTGCGCTCCTTGCACCATTGAAACCAACGTTTGGCATTGCCACAAGTGACCAAAGGTTTAGCTATAGCAACTCAGCCGTGTATATTGATCCAGTAGAGCTCCCAACTTACAGTTTTGCTGGAAACAGATGAGTTGAGGTGCACATTTAATTCTGCTGTGATTTGGGCAGCCATGGTTTTGTGTTTTTTGGATACAATCCGGGTTAGCACCTAAACATCCCTTTCAGACTGCTTCCTCTTGCATCCGAAGTTAATCCTGTTGGATGTGGTTCGCCCTTTTTGGTAGTATGCTGACACTAACCTGTATATCATGGCATCTCTTGATGCATAACAAAGACTTGATGTCTTGGTCACAGGTGTGCCAGCAAGACGTGCACCAACAAGTTGCCCTCTTTTGAACTCTGGTATGTCACCCACAATGTTATGTACATTGCAGTATTTTGAGCAAAACTTTGCTCTTACCATGGTAATGGGACCATCACACTCTGCTCTTACTGGTGCAGTGTACAATTAATGAAGATTGGCCACCAGGCTCGTCCAATTTACCCATGAAACCTTCCACACTGAAATGACAGATGTTTCAGTTTCATTGTCCAACCCCTGTAAGTTGACTATAACCCAATGAACCCCACCGTCATCAGATTTTACTTTTACAGCATTTCTGGGATGTTGTGATATAGGTAGTTTTATGGAAAGAAAATTGTTCAATCTGTTTCTAGTGAGCTGTAACTAATAATGTGGCCACTAAGTGTGTACCTCGAATAAACTAGAATATCCAGGTTTGGACTGTTTATTACTACATGTGATCTATCTACATGTTCTGGCAGGCTAAAAATTAATAATATTAATTGCCAAAACTATGCAGATGACCTTACAATGTCCGCAGCAAAATATGAACCCATTCAACCACTAAGTAGTGCATAAAACAAACCAATGTGTGGATGATCTATAACATATTACTAGTAGGGATGCCTCAATACCGACACTGGTATCGGGTACTCGTACTCAAAAAATTGCCACCGATACCACGATACCGATACCACCCGCAGTGCAACTATTGGGCCTGAGTGGGCCTTATTGCGTGATCTCTGTGCCAGCAGCTCCGCCGGCACAGAGCCACCTGAAGGAGCAACAACCGCAACCTTGTGTGCACGAATAGAAGGTAAGCGCGCCCGCTCAACTCTGACAAACCGCCCGCTCGCGCAGCTCACTCCGCTTGCGCAGCTCTACATTGTACGCAAATGAGCCGCGCTCCCAATTAATCAAAGACTGACCTTTTTCATCCAATTAAATAATTCCTTCCAAATACACAAAGTTGATTCATACTCTCAGAGTCACTAACTAACATATCAGCAGAGCCGCGAACACAGACACAGAGCTGAGCGTGAGCTGTGCGGGCGAGCGAGCAGTTTGTCAGAATTGAGTGCGAGCCTGAGGAACCCATGAGCAAGGGCCTACCTGAGATTCACACACACACGCCCACAACCATTGCTCCCCCATATAGCTCCGCGCCCGGAAATTTGGCGGCACAAAAACCACGCCACACTGAGTCGCTGTCCTCAGTACCGCAAAAAAGCATTTCAGTATTTCACAATTTTGTTACATTTGTGTTTGTACTGTATGTTTGCACATAATAGGGAATGTTGTTCAAATAACAAAATCTGTGGAAAAAGTAAAAAAACTCCAAAGTAACTATATGTATAATGGCGTAAGTACTCGGTATCGGTATCGGTGAGTACTCAAATGCAAGTACTCATACATTACTCATTTTGGAAAAAAGTGGTATCGCTGCATCCCTAATTACTAATAAGCAAAATCTTCCAAAATTTGTATGTGTTTAACTTTAGTTAGATACGTACATTATTGCAAGAGTGTCTCCAGAGATCAGTTTTTTGGAGTTGGCTTTGATTTAGCAGAACTGGAACATCACTATCCCCTGTCCATTTGGTCACTGCAATGTAATGCATTAGTTTGTTTTATTGTGGAATGTGCTTGTATGTTGTGTAAAGCATTTTTAATTGCCCTTTACATGAAATGTGGTACACAAATAAACTTGACTTGAAGCTCTTAAACAAAGTTATGATTCTATTTCTCTTCTTAAATCTGGGTTTTGTAGACTTAGACAGTTTGTGTTCTGGAAGATCAAATTGATTCAAATTAAAGGAGACACACGTCTAAACTTTTTTCAAACATGTCTTAGATAATACCTTGTACATAATAAATTTTAAATCAGTAGTTGTTTGGAATACGTGGCTAACAAAATAAGTGTTACTACAACTATAGTTAATGTATTGGACAAAAACATTAAATACACAAATGCAAGGATTCAGAAAGTTTGGAACTGTTAGAGGCATCACAGGTAGATGGTCACAATTATTCTCAAATTGAACACCGACACAGTCTTTTCCACACCCAGTTTACAAATCTTCTGAAGAGGCTGGGATTGCGTCCAGCATTTCTGGGAGGAGCGTCAGGTTGTGAAGGACCATCTGTGTTTTTTTCAGAAGTTTCCACAGATTCTAAAGGAGATTCAGAGGGACTTGGTGGATTGTCCTCCATGTCAGAATTCACTGCCTGGTGGGAGTCATTGGTTTGGTATGAGGCTGTGAAAAGAAACAAATACTTTAAAGTAAATCAATAGCATGTCCTTAACAAAGTGATGTAATTATTATTAACTTGGTTTAAATCATTAAAGTATTGGCTCAATTTAGTTTGACTTACCATCCTTCACTTGTTTCTGAACATTCTGATATGTTTCCACTTGTTTCGTCCCAGATAAATTTTTTCCAGAAGAGTTGCTGGCTTGATTTACGTGATTTTCTGCCGTATCTTCTGTATAAGAATAATAATTCTCAGACACACAAAAAGGAAGAACATAGTCTTCTGGGGTTTCAGAGAAAACTTCTATTTCAATGGAAACAGGCTCTCCAGTAAATTGAGTTTTCTCTCCTATGGCATTACGCCCTTGTTCTGACTCCAAATCATCCTTTTCTTTGGGCTTAAGGACCTTAATTTTTGGCGTTATGTTGTTAAGGATCCATGCCAGATTTTTGTATTGTGAGCAGGTGTGGGCTCAGGTTTGTCTACAGGTTTACTAACAATCACATTCTGGTGTTGTTGAGTAGTTTTCTGGCCTCTAAAAAGCCTTTTAAACCTGCTCCTCTTTTTGGCTGGGAGGCATCTTGGGTTTCCACATCTCCAGCTTTATTTACAGGTTTCTTAGTCTCTGATCTGGAGACTGATGGCACCAGCTCTTAATATTTAGAGCTATGCTGCTTCATGTTTGCTGCGACAAACATGTGTTCAGGGACACAAGTCATTGTGTCAAAAGAGTGAAAGGAATCAGCTTCGCTGCCTTTCTGAGGGAGAGGTCCCACTCTTCGTCTCTATGGGGAAAAAGCTAAATGCTTCAGGATAATGAAGTGCTCAGTAATGTAACAGACTACAGTAAATATGTAACCTTTTTTTTTATTTAACACAGAGCAATAAAAATGTATAGTTAATATGACTTTTGTTAGACTTGCAATCAAAAACAAGCATCAAACCTGTAATTGCTTGATTAGTTTATAAATTGTTAAGGAAAAGTACACTTACAAGTTACGTGATCTTGTTATATATGGAATTCTAACTTTTGACAAACCACTGAGTTGTAAAACTTGTACGCTAACTGAAGTCAAGATTTTTGTATTGTACATTTCAGCCTACAGGCTAGTTTTAAGGTCAAACTTGCTTAACATACTTTAATCTTTAATTTAATATCAGAAAAAGCCTTTCACATTTATGTTAATATAGACAAATTACAGAGGAATTATGCTAAAAGGCACAAAAAGATAAGATGTTTGCAAACAATGAGCTAAAAAAATGTAAAATCTACAAGTACAACCAAGCCAAACGTAGAATGTATCATTTGATCAACCATGGACCCTCTGTATGATTCTCTGTATTCTTATCTTTCTAAACGGAAACATCGCAAGTGTCGTGCTTTTGCTCCGTTTGTTAGACAGTTTTGGTTAGTAGTACATGTAGAGATGTGAAGTAACACGTACAGATGTGCCTTTTCTGCTCGCAAGAGTGAAAATGAGGATTCTCCTTGTTGCTATACACATAATGTTACAGAAGGATGATGTCACAGCTGATTGTGACGCCTATATAAGGTAAATATAAAGTTCTGAAAACTCTTAATTTTTGCTTTGCTTTTAAAATTAGAACATTGGCAAAAATTATGATATGGATATTTTGTACCCTATATTTCTGATTCATTCGTGTTTAGTTAGTAAGATTCATGTATTAAAGACCTACTCAGTAATCATGATTTGCTGGATAAAACTCTGAACTCACCCCAGTTGCATGCATGTGTATCAGGCAATCTTAAATTAAATTTATTGTTGCATTTATAGTGGTTTAACATTGAGGTTTTGCTCCTCCAGCTTTGCACATCCAGAGGCTAAAACTGAAATTCTTGTCTAATCTTTTTTGACAAAACCTTTATGATTTACTTTTGTGAGATACAGATTTTGGATCTAGGGCTTTTATTCAACCATTCAATGTTTTGATTTCTCTCTGTTTTATACCACAAATCCCAGATTATTAGAATTAATATAAGGGTTGTCATGACAACAGATGGTTGTTTTTCTAAATATCCTCTGCTTAACCATATACTCTATTCAGATAAACCGCCATATTAGGTTTGCAGTTGTGCCATACTACTTTAATCTTCAGTTGTCAGACCAAACTCTGCTCCATAAACTGTTTGAAGACTGGGTCACCGTTTTACACTCAACCCTTCTTTAAACTTTATTCCTTCCTCTGCTCTTTGCTATAAAAAAGTATAACATTATTCTAGTACAAACTTCTGAGGTCATTGCAGACATAAAAAAAACAAAATAAAAACATGGATTTTGTAACAATAAGGTAACATTTTAAGATAGTTGGTTGCCCTAAATCTGGCATTAGGAGCATTAGACTAAAATTAGTAAAGCTAAATGTAAGAGCAGACCACACTTTTCAAATTTGGGAGGAAAAAAGTTATTGAACTCTTTTCCTTCCACTTCAAAATTCTAAGAAAATGTATTTAAATAAAACAACAAACTCTTCAACACATAATTTTGGTTGGGGGTATAATGTGTCAAGAAAATATAAATACATCTAATATAAATATTTCTAATATTTATTAGGTTAGAACAAGGTAAGCAGCCCTTTCTTTTTCCACTGAGTTTCGTACTTTAGCAACTTCCTCTGGTTGGGATACAAATGCCTCAAAAAATGCTTTATTTAGAACAGGTATCTCGTCTTTTTGTTCACTCATTTCAAACAGTAAATGACCACTTGACCAAAGCCATTGTTCCGAGCCCATCCGCTGTTGATCACACCAATTGTCCTTTTGAGTGAGTGCATGCAAAGTGGTTTGTTTTGTGAGTTTATTTTACAATGCAGTCACCTCCAAAGATAGGGTTTGGACAATGGATGGATGTACTGGAAACCATTAAAATCACATAAGGCTGTGACTAATATACTTAACCTAGCTTTAAAATTTCCCACAACACTTATTTTTATTATTTTACATAAATTTCATTCAAAGTAAAAGTAAACTCAACAAACTCCTTTCTGTTTTGTGAATAATTTTCAACTTTTCAGCAGCAGAAGCCTCAAGGCTGTGGATGCTGCCTCCAAAACTCAAAAGTTTCACAAATTCAACTTTTAAAATTTGAATAACTTCAGTTTTTGGCTTGTTTCTTCAAAAATGTCCATGTGTGGTCCTTTTAGAATTTTAGGATTATTTTGGATTCTTAGTTTTTCATGTTAGTCATGGTCGAGCATTTTATTTGCCTGCAGCAAGTAATTTAAACTGAAGATTTATAATAAATATTCATAAATAAGGAGCCATAACACCAGAGGGATGTATTAGGAGTTCAAAACATTACTGACAGACTTCTATCAGTCAGTAGGCATTTCATCGATTTTCCAACTGATAAAAAAAAAAAGAAGCTTGATATGAGATGAGAGACAGTAAATCAAAAAACTAAGCAAGAAAACTGGAGAAATGTCAGAATAAAAACAAATAACATGATTCAGGTCATTCGGTTTAAAAAAAAGTTTGTTCTTTTTAAAATAATTTAAACTTGGAAAAAATCCTGCACCAAATGCTTCCTTTTTATCGTTATTTTTAAAAGATTATACCTAATGAATTGTCTCATTGTTATTCCCACCCTAAACTAAGGTTGATTCATGTAATTCTAGGTTGTTTTCTTTTACCCTTAATATATGCTACCACAGATTATCTCCTTGTAACTAACTTTTCCCTCAGCATTCTGTGAATTCCCACAATCATCCATCACAGTATCAATAAAACGTCACATTCTTCCCCTTTTTTAGTTTCTGTCTTCATGTCACTTTTGCATTTGTGGATGAAGCATCTATTAACTGTTGATGATACTGCAGAGTGGAGAAAAGGAAGCCTGAATATTGTTAACTGTAAAACTCAAATTTTTTAAACAGCATATTTAAAAAAACAGAGTTCTTCATAAACTTACAAAACAGAGATAAAAATGTGAACCAAAATGTAAAAAATAAAATAAAAACTAAACAGCCGAACATCTACATAATCCAACTTTAAAAACCTGATTAATTTCAACTCACAACCAATCCAGGGATCTGACTCTAACGTTGCAAACCTACCAAATGTTAAAAAAATGTCTAGACCCAAATAAACGACTTCACCATCAACCCTTCCACCTTCAGGATGGAGGTAACGCATGTGGAGGTTGGACGAGTGTTACACTAGTAATCTCTTACATCCATCCTCCTTGGTTAGCATCCTGTGCCCAAAATATCAAATGTAGAACTAATTAATCATAAGCCAACCTGTGTAATTTTTCTCATCTTCCGGTTTAAAGAATTGGCTATTTTACAATAAAGTTGATAATTGATTTTGGTTTCTGTTTGAAAATCAGAAACAACTGTTCCTTGTATGAATATTTTTCTTTTTGGATTACCATTTAATAAAAGGATAACATTCAAAGCACGTGACAAAATTCAAGTAATACTGTAACTCTAGTTCCACTGTTCCATGCATAAAATTCTTTTCAAATGTATTTGGTTTATATAATCTGAAAGTGTTGTTTATTCCGAACAAAGGCATTCACATTTGCAGAGATATAAAGAAAACCGAAGATGCTTTACTTCTATCTGTGCTGAACATAAAGATAAATGTTCTCCATGTTCTGAGCGTTTAGAACCGACCTGGAGCAAGTTCTAATATCTTTTATTGTTTATTTTTGACATATTTTATTGTCAACAGATCTGTTTGGCTTGACCAAAGACATCCATTTCCTTAAGATTATTAATAGGCGTAAACCACTCGTTTTCTACATTTCATTCCGATCGTGCTGAACCTGCAGTTTACATGACGCTTTTTTTATTTCCGATCAGCCGCTTATTCCATGTAAACATACCCATTAGAGAGTAAACCTTTCATTTCTAATTTACTAGATAAACAGTGGGCTAGCAAGTTAGCCTTCTACTTGAAAGGTATCCTCCAAAATACAGTCCTCATCCATATTATGAAAAATACCATGTTTTTTCTCGTGTGTCTGTCTGTAAAAACACCCTTTTTGCTCAATGGCCACTGGAGATTGCCACTTGAAAGTAATCACGATATTTTTCATTACCAGATTTTCGCTATTTCATTCATCCCCCATTGACTTTCCTCTTGCTCAGTTTTCTCACCTATTTTGAGTTTTACCTTGTCAAGCCTATTCAGTCACTGCTTCATTTGCCTTCAACACCAGATCGGCATTACTACACGCTTTTTGGATTGCCTCACAGATATTAGCGTTAGTTTCTATTTCTAAATTGCCATTGCCGGTTTCCCTCTGTTGCATGCTCGTCTCCAGTCTTTCCTTGTTCTTCATGCCGGTAGACGCAGCTCGCAGCGATGGGTCGGGGGAGCCGAGGCGCAGAATCAGAGTGCAAGGCTTTGTTCTCATAGGAGCTGCTTCCTGTCTTGCATTATTAATCCTTGATGTTCACAGTTGACCTGCTGCTCACACACTTCCCTCACAGGGTGATGAATGATAAAGTGTTTGTTGGTGTGTGTCAGACTAAGAGGAGAATCACACTGGAGCTGCGAACCTTGCAGGACCGAAAAGCCATTTCTGCCCATGAAGTACCTTCATTTGGCTGCAAATTGCTCATAAATGGCTTAATCCTCATCAGCGACCCACAGCGTGTGGATGTGCTACATGTCTAATAGCTGTTAGTTCTGTGTGACAAGCTTTGGAAATTGTCCCCAATAATCTGCATTAGTTTAGCGAGACTTGGCGCCTCATTACATCTTTAAATGAGGCCCAGTTTTAGCTGACTACCCAGCCACTGGAGAAAAAAAAACCTTAATGTAATATAGATAATTTGACCAGAAAAGAAGTGGAGAGAGAGGAGTGAGTGATCCGTCACCAGGCTTTGTGAGAAAACTTCACTGACAACCATATAATGTGCCTTTTAGAGGATCCCCCACCATTTTATTGTGCCTTTATCATCTTTCTGTACACTGGGAGTGTGAGAAGAACAGGACAAAATAAGGGGCTGCAGGTTGGGAGCAAATTATCATTGCTTATTTATTCAGACATGTCGCCTCATGGAGCAGCAAGACCTTCTTGGTCTTGTCACAGACCAGACTGAGCCTTAAATCATTCTTGAGGGTTAAAAAGAAACAATAGAGAAAAGGAAACAAAGATTGTGCTCTAAAGAAACCTAAAAAGAAAAGAGATGGAGTGAGAAAATAAATTGGCAGCAATGGAATGGAAGCAGAAGTACCAAAAATTAACTCAAACAGAAGATGTCATGATTTCAGGAGAGAGTGATTAAAAACGAAAGATCAGAGAGTTTGTTAACTTGATCCTCTGAGGAAGGGAAATAAGAGGAGGAAGAGAATCAGAGTGAGAAGGAGGGTGATGAAACAAACAAGGGAGTTGCCAGGGAGGGGTGGAGGTTCGGCTGAGTGGCTCCCAGGGGTCTTAGGTGAGGAGAGGATGTTGCTGTGAGCGGCGCCACCCCGCAGAGCAGCTCAACGGGGGGTCAGCTTTCAGTTTGAGAGGGGGAAAAAGAAAACCTCCTCAGCACCCTCGACGGTAACATGGTGTTAATAACAG
>JAVLVB010000124.1:1601956-1629488 GCA_032876305.1 Orestias chungarensis | reverse complement strand
TATATATATATATATATATATATATATATATATATATATATATATATATATATATATATATATATATATATATATATATATATATATATATATATATATATATACACAAGCAAAATCTTATTTCGGGTGCCGTTATTGACCTGCTGATTAAATCATTTTGTTAGGACTCTTTTTGAAAGTGCCTTTGAGACAACATGTCTTGTGTGATTGGAACTATATTATATAAACTGAATTGAACTGCTGAAATCCAATGGTGATTTTTCTCCAGTACCTGTGATATTCACGTTTAGTATGTAGTTCAGCGAGTGTTTCAACTAAGCGCAGAGTCAGCTAAATACCCTTCTTTTGTTGACAAATGTAGATGCAGGCACGCAGTTTTTGTTTAGTCAACCTTCCTCTCTCCACGGCAGCTGCAAAAGAAACCTTGAGGTTTTCAAATAGCAGAGCTTGGTGTTACAGTAGATTGCTCTAGAGAACATTGCTCGCTTCGATCTGCACATTCTGCAACATTCTGTATGGGCAAAAAACAAAAACAAAAAACCTGTGTATTCATTTGGCACATGTAATGGACTGAAAACACTTCCTGTCAATATGTGTATTGTTATAGCCCTTATGTGCCGCTGCAGTGAAATTAATGCTAAATGTTCTGAACTGTTGCAGCAAAGACGCAGTTATGAGATGAATTAATCTAATGCTACAACGTTCTCATGCTTTCACCGGTTCAAGAGGCGGATACGGCAGTAGAGTACCTACTCAGAACATCATTTATGTTGGTTCGACTGATATATATTTCACATGAGGGAACTAAACGGCTGTGTAAATAAAATTAAACTTTGGGCCAAGATGATTTGGGTGATTTTGAAAAAAGAAACTATGAAACATTTTACACATTTCACCGTCATACAGGCTCATATTAGAGAAATCTGGAGTGTCTCATAAATAATGAACATTACACTGTAAACCAACATCTGTCAGATTAAACTAGTTTTAATGTCACACACAGATAACAAATACATTAAAAATATAGTTTTCAGAAGCTTGTTTCAGGTGTTAAGTCCCTTAAAAAACATTAAAATTCTTAATCAAACATATAGAAAGTTAGAGTAAGTACTGGTGGGCTGTTTAAAATATACAATGAATGTCTTTTAGCAGCAGAATATGAACAATTGAGGGACAACAACCAGATTTTGAAAGAATGTCCTGAATGTAGAAGTAGATTTAACAGGAGTCTAATAAACCCAAAACTTTACAGTTACTGTGCATTCAAGTATTTTTTTCCCCTAAATAGTTTAAATGGTAACAAAGTCAGATCAACAGCTGCAGCGAAGGTTCATCTGACATGAATACAAATGAAATCCCACAAAGCCAATTACTTCTCATTAGACAAAAGGTTATAAACCTGAGTTATCTTACACTTTAGAAACGTTCACGTGTTTCGGATAAAAAAATAAATAATCAGGATCACAAACCACCAAAGCAATTAAACCCAGCGACGGTAAACAGGCAGATCAATTAAAAAGTGATTAGAACATAAAGCAGGATCGATAAAGTGCAGACAAGCGAAGCAGGAGCAATAAACACTCTGCCTTAAACTGATTTTATGTTCTTTTAGGTCTTTTTTATTTTATTTCTCCAAAGGCATTTCTGTTTACCTTGAAAAGAAATCTGTTTAATTTTTTTAATTGATGAGATTGCAATGTTTAAAGACTTCACTGCAAAAATGTTGACTCAAAGTTGGAACTCAAGGTTCTGAAGAGGAGAAAACATCCCTTAC
The DNA here is from genome assembly GCA_032876305.1 of Orestias chungarensis. Classification (NCBI taxonomy): domain Eukaryota; kingdom Metazoa; phylum Chordata; class Actinopteri; order Cyprinodontiformes; family Cyprinodontidae; genus Orestias; species Orestias chungarensis. The sequence continues at coordinate 1,627,714 of JAVLVB010000124.1, read as the reverse complement.
GTAGATTTATCTGAATATATTATAGGACTGATTTATAAAAAGACAGTGTGAAAGAAGGAGGGAAAGAGATTGAGATTTACTTGAAAAACTGAGTAAAGTTTGGCAGAGTTTTTGTGAACCATTGACACTTCTTTGGATCAAGGAATCAAGGAATTTTATTTGTCATAACATCACATGTGGTACATGAGGTGGGACGAAATTCTAATCCCCCGGTCCAGTTTACACCCTGATAGCAATTTTAAATAATATAATAAAATATAAAGAACTATACGAGAAATAGGATTTGACTACACAGAATCTACAATATGGGACTTCGGACATAGCAGCAATGAAAATTCGGAGTGCAAGTGACATATTAAGTGACATTTTAAAGTGTGATATTAAAGTGTGATAGTAAAGTGAACAGTGGCGGTTTAATGAGAAAGTGTTTTTAATGATGAAAGGTGAACTGGATGTTTTGGAAAATTAGGTACAATCTGGATAAGAGGCTGAGAGCAGCTCTCACAGTAACTCTGTGTTGTGTCTCGGGGGGCCAGGCTGATGTTTCTGTGTCTCAGTGGGAGGGGGTCTTAGCCACCTTTGTGTCGGAGTACATTATGGTTGTTTGGGAACATTATTGGGCATTAGCTGAAGGAGCAACCCTGAATAATGCATGGACTTTATTTATGAGCAGCGAGCAACCATCCTCTGCAAACCCAGGTCCCAGTCAATCAGTAAGAGCAGTCCGACCATCTTCAGAACAAATTTTTCGCTTTAAATTTGATCACCTTCTGATTAAAGTATAAAATTACTCTTCACTTCTATTTTTGTCCTCAAATGATTGCTCCTAATGTGAGGACAAAACTGTGTTTCCAAAACTGAAAACATGTAAATACATGAACATCTTTCCAACATTATAAATTATGATTACAAGAAGAAGAAAAAAAAGTAGCAACTTTTGTGCAAGTGTGATCTAATTTCTGACCCCCATCGTTAAAAATGTGTCAAAAGACGGCGGCTGCCCTCTGAGGAATCCTCCTCGGTTCTGACGGGGCCGACGACGAGCTCGTTAACGTCTTGCACGTGCTCCCATAAACGCTCGTGACCAACACTTTTTCCATTTCTGTACTATTATTGCCTCATCTCACAGTTTCGTGGCAGCAGATGTTTGCTGTCTCCCCTGCTTCATACTAATCTCTTTCCAGAGTCAGATATTATTTAATGTTTCTCTCAAAAAAGCAATTTCAGATGTAAAAGTGAGACATCTGAGACAAGGTTGTGTTTTAAGTTGAATAAAGCAGACTTGGTAAATACTTTCCTTTCTGCTACTATATTTAATGAACTGTATTTTATATTCAAGTGATGAAAAACATTTCTTTAAAGCTTTGCAGTTATTGTGTGTTGTTGTGTGGGGTGGGTTGATTAAAATATTTTGATGTTTTTCTTTTTAGTTAATTAAATTTAGAGCGAAATATAAAGAGGGTATTATGAACAAAGGTACATGATTTAATCCATTAAATCAATAATGGGCAATAATACTAGCCCAAATTATGACACTACAACCACCATACGCTGCAGAAGTAGAATATTTTTTAACATCAGGATTTATCATGATGACAATTATTTTATGATTACCTTTTCTTTTTTTTATATTGTCTGATTTGCCTCTGTTTGTACATAATCTAACCCAAGGTCCCGTTTTTTTAGTTGGTATATAAAAACTTAAATTCTGTACATTCATTCACAAAACAGCTTTTTATTGTTTATTTTTATTATTATCAAATCATGAAAGAATCCAGCTCTTTAATTAAGCACAGATTTGTCACGCAACTCATAATAAATTACAGTATTATATCTGGTTTATTTAAAAAAGTATGACATAAAATTACAACTGCATTATACTAAGCCAAATACAGACTCTTTGTAGTCACTTTTTTTTATATCTTTGCCAAAAACAATAGTTTTAATCTGTTGTTTTACATGACATCTGAGTTTATGAACAACATACTCACTGAAGATTTTAAAATATTAATTGCAAAAAGAAGGGCTTTAAGTGGACCGATATGTAGCAGAATGCAATGCTAGCACTTTCGGATTTTACCCCTCAGCGTGTTGGGATTTTTTTTTTTCCAACTAATGTGTGTTACGTCAGTTTGCGTTACTCCATCGAAATATGTTCCCCTCACACAACACACCAGTAATAACGTTCAGTCATCATCATGACAACTTAAATCAACATATCCTGTCTATTATTCGCCTTTTAATGTGAGCAGGCTATGCAAATGTTTTTACTATTACCTAGGGTTGTAAAATGGAATTCAATAAAATTACAGATTTATAAACTGCAAGTTTAAAAAACAAACACACAAACGAATGTCACCTTCCTGAGTTTCTCTTTTTTAATTCAGCTTGTCGGCTCACATCAGTTTTTGTGTCCGCTGAGGGGATGATGTTCCCGTTCACAGTGAGTGGGAAGATCATCCGTCAGCCCAGAGTCTTTGCCTCAAACTCAGTGTGTTGAAAGACATGCAGTCTTGCTGATGTGCCCTGGAGCAAGACGCTGAAACCCTGGCAGCTCTGCAGCGGCTGCTTTAGAAATGACCTCTGCGCTCCTCATAAAGGAGGACGGGCAAAAGAAAAACTGAATGCCTCATTGAGTTATCCAGCTTTGCCTCATCGGAAAAATCATACATCACATAACACCTGTGATTAAATTTAAATGCTTTTCTTGACGCTTTACTTGATACTTGCTACTATTTTATAAAGTTTTTGGTAAATTCCTGAAGTCCTGAAGCAAATGCCACAGTGATTCTAAGTACATGGCGCTGACCTCATTTCCTGGCTTTCACATGTTCATATTTTATCCCTTTAAGCTGCAAAAGTTTCTTATTGTACTTTACAGACTTATATAACAATAACATTGTCATTACTAAACATTTAACAGCTATTTTGTTGCTAAATTTATTAAGAATTTCTCTATTTTATATTATCTATGAATTGGGTAAATGGTGACAAAGGTAAAGCTCGTCACTTTTACATCTTTGGCCAGAAAGCAGATGAAGTCATAAATTGACGTGTGCGTGTGTTTTTGTGCGTGGAGTCTTGCTGCCTTCCTCCATCTGCCTGCCACCAGGAGTTCTTGTCACCTTAGAGGAAATGAAGTGTGACGGCCTCCCTGCTCTACATGTTTTACGTGTGTGTGTGTGTGTGTGTCCCTGTGAAAGCTTTGCTCCGACAGAGTGGGAGGCTGCCAGCCGGATAAACTCCCACCACAAGGTTGAGGAAATACGGTTAACACTGATCTCCTGCGAGCGCGGCTGACCTCCAGCTTTGGCTTTTCAAAAGCCACGAACCTCATCGTTGAATACGACTGCTGGTAAACACAGCATGTTTTAGTTGCTTTTTCCGTTATTTAGAGTAAGCATTTCCGGGTCAGGTGTGAAGGTTTTAGACACAAAAGAACCTTCACAGGTACAGGGGATGGATGAATTGATAAAACCAGTTAATTTAAGAAGTTTTCAAACATTCTAGCTTAAGAATCAATAGTTATTATGATAGAACAACTAATTATTATCTTGATTATCTATTTCGGGATTACCTTCCCAGGATGCAACCTTGCTCTTAACCAAGACGATGGATGGATGGATGGATATTTACTTTTTCAAAATATGATAGACATTGGTAATAAAGTGAAGCAGTGTTGACATAAAAAAAAAAAACAGCTAAAGAAACACATCTTCCTGTTTCCAAGTTAGTTTTTTTTGTTTGTTTTGTTTAAAAAAAATAATATTTCAGCACATATAATTTATAACATGAATAAGCAATGAAAACATCTCATATTCTAATCATAACCGAGATCAAATGTGAGTACCAGAATGTTCTTCTTTCTGATCTTCTGCAAATTAAAATACAGTGATTTCCTTTAATATTCAATCTATTGACTTCAGCTGCACAGCATGAATCGGGAACCTGTTTCCTACAACTTCAGGAACGATGAAGGGAAACACTCCAGCTAGTAAAGCACACCTTCAGATCTATCTAGAAAGCAAAAATAGGTTTTATGTGTGGTTAGCGATGGCTTTCATTCATTTTGAGTTGCAGAAAGCCCCTCTGGACGAGTGTGTGAGTTGTGATGAAACGGAGAAAGGAGGTAGAGAAGTATAGGCTGGTGGGAGGGGGTTAAGTAGGATGGCAATAAAGCCATTTAGAAGTCATGGCCAATCAAAAACCCACCCCCCTGCCATGCTCCTCATGTCCTCCTCCTTAAGATTGCACGCGTGCACTTGAATGTGTGCAAGTGTGGAAATCCTTGTGTGTCAGGGGGAATGAGTTTGTGCATCCATGTGTGTCAACATCTACTAATGAATATTGTGTGGAAGTGCGCACGCGTCTATGCTGAGGGGGGCTTAGCGAGCCGGTCTGGAGAGACAGTGGGACATCGAGCTCAAAGTGGGACCGGCCGTCGGACACAAAAAGAAAGAAGGAAGCACCGTGATAAAATTGGAACATAGCATATGCAGTGATTCGAATGTGACTCATTTGGAAACATCTCAGTTAATGTATTTGTGGAAAATATATGTGCATGAATTTGCACCTTTAGTTTAACTCGTCAAACTGAGCTCTTGTTCAGTTTCTCACCAAAACATTTAGGCTGGAAACTTCGTCCAAATGTTGTAGAAAAATTTAAGGGGACAGAAAATATAGAGTTGCCTCCTGAGGCTTGCTTACTATATAAACATCCATGTAACCTTTCTGAGTAGACTCTATTTATAATGACCTATTGAAATACCCGCATGTTCTGAGAACATCCATAGATGAAATCTTTATGTGTTGTGGTGTCATTATGGGCTGTTAATTCTTTCCTTCTGCAGCCGTAAGAAGTTCATTCCCACGCAGAAGACACAAAGCAGCATTAGCATTCACAGGAAGGAAAATCGCAGGATCTAATAAGCTTAATCTCACTCCTCAGTAGAACATGCTGAACATACGAATCTAGTCCGTCATTAAATTTTTCCATCAACTGCCTAATGCTTAGCAGGCTTGGAACAATATGTTTATTAGTTTGGAGCAGCTCATTAGCAATAGAGCTGAACTGCACAACAACAGAAGTTTGTTTTGTCATCTCTCATTAAATGTAAGTGACCAAAGAAGAGCCGACACAGGTAAAACATTTAAATGGTATCGGACTACTGTCTATTTTATTCTTAATTAATGGGGGAAAAACCAATAATTTGACCGACAGTAATATTAACTATTCATTAAACATTCATGCCTACATAGAATTAAATAACTTCAAAATTTGCATCAGCAATGCAAAGAGTTTCAGTACATTAATTATAAAAATCTACTGAAAGCAATCAAATTTTAACAAAACTTGGGTTTCTTTTGTATTTGATCTAATAAAGTTGGCAGTTATAAGCTTTTTTGTTTTTTGCAGGGGGGTCCCAAGTTTTCACAGATCTAGACTGCCGTGGTCGCTTACTCTACCGTTCCAGCACGTGTCGTAGAATCAGTCAAAGGAGGCAAGGCAAGGCAAGGCAAGTATATTTGTATAGCACATTTTCGTGTACAAGACAATTCAAAGTGCTTTACATAGGAAAAAATATCAGAAAATGAAACAATAAAATTAGCTTTAAATTCAAAAGAGATAAAATTAAAATAATAATAATAGTAATAATATTCTCAGTTGCTATATGCACAGTTAAATAAGGCTGTTTTCAGCCTGGATTTAAACAACGGCAGAGTTGAAACCTGTCTCACCTCTTCAGGAAGACTGTTCCAGATTTTAGGAGCATAAAACTGGAATGAAGCCTCCCCTTGTTTTGTCCTGACTCTGGGCAGGAGGCCACTACCTGAGGTTCTCAGAGTCCTGGCTTGTTCATATGGCTCTAACATGTCAGATATGTACTTTGGGGCTAAACCATGAAGAGATTTGTATACAAGCAAGGCTGTTTTAAAGTCTATTCTTTGAGTGACAAGAAGCCAGTGCAGAAACTTGAGCACTGGACTAATGTGGTCATATTTCCTGGTTTTGGTCAGAACTCGAGCAGCAGCATTCTGGATGTTCTGAAGCTGTCTTAAGGCCCGTTTAGAAAGCCCAGTGAGCGGGCCGTTACAGTAGTCTAACCTGCTAGAGATAAAAGCATGGATAAGTCTTTCTAGGTCAGGTTTAGAGACTATTCCTCTGATTCTGGCAATGTTTTTAATATGGTAAAAGGCTGCTGATGTTACTGATTTAATGTGGCTGTTGAAGTTCAGGTCAGAATCCAGTATTACCCCAAGATTTTTGACCTGATGTTTAAGTTCCAGAGAGAGCGTCAGAAGGTAACTGAGGAGGTAGGAGTTAGTCCTGGAACTGATGGGTTGCTGGTTCAAACCCTGCTTTGTCTGTCCCTGTTGTTGTGTCTGGGGGAAAGCTTGGCCACTGGTGCTGGTCAGAGGTGAAACACGGCCTTGCTTCAGTCAGACTGTGGCCAAATTTCATTAGGTAGACACCATCAGTGCATGAATGAATGGGTTCCTCTGAGTTGATTCTGGCTCAGATAATACCTTTTTGGGGAAGCTTTAAACTGGGAAAGGTTGTCCCTACTCACAACGAAGTAAATACCAGTACAGACAGGCAGGATGCTGATGAAGAACACAACCTCTGCTGCAAAATCAACACCTTCAAACTTGAACATTGTTTGCCTACACGGATAAGCCAAATGTCTGCTGGAGAAAAGATTTAAAGTTAGAAAATGCAAAGTCTGAAGAATTGTTAACACTGAAATGAATCTTCCAAGCTCAAAATTACCAACTGTGAAGCAAATTGGTGGGTTTTTATTGCAATTAGTCGCTTTTGTTGTATGTTGAGGGTATCTGTGCTTTTTTTTTCCAAATTGAATAGAATGACAAAAGAAAATAACCACTGTTAAAATTTTAAAACTCTTTATAGAGCTGGACAATGTCTGCAAACACACATTCATCGGAAAACCACCAGAACTGTATTACAAACACGACAAGTTACTAGCAGTTGCAGGACAAGTCTGCCAAGTTTATATTTGAGTTTGAATTCATAATTCAGAACAGTTGTGGATCCCAGAATAAGAACTTCTTAACACCAAAGTTATCATGTTTTCATTAAAATGAAACAACACATTCATATTTCCATATATATATACAGTGGGTGTATGTAAACTTCTGACTGGGGCTGTATCTGTTTTTCTGTGTCGGTTTTAGTGTGACTGGCTGAGACTCCAATCAGAATAATTATCCGTTCTCAACAGCGAAGCAGCATCATCCTGATTTGTTTATTACTGTCACTGCAGGGCGCTGCTTGGCTGCAAGACAACACCAACTGTGACGTTATCTGTCACCCCCATTATCCTCACTACATCCACTGCTCTCGCATCCACCCGCCACCCTCCTCTCTTTTCCAATCCCCCCCATCCTTCCAAACCTCCATCCGCCACAATTTCCACTCCTTAAGGTCAAACTGCACAGGTGATCTGAACAATCTCCTTCCCCAGCTGGAGCCCAAACACATCTAATGATGCAGGTAGTTTTTCCTCCTGCTCGTGTACCGATCGCTATCCATCTATCATCCGATCGTCGGATCCTCCTCCTTTATAAAGTAAACACCATCTGGTTATTTTACCTCTCTCTGTTTTGTTGTCCTTCTGCTCGTGTTGTTTGTGACGCCTCCAAAACAGGACCCAGTTAATATTTGAGCTCGCTGGCCCGTGAAGATATTGACCAGACACAACTTGCTCACCTCCATCTGTCGACTCGTCCTCGTTCCAGAGTCAAATAATGCCCACGAGCGTGAGGCTCATGTGTACTACGGGTGCAAAAAAACACTGTTCACCCCAAAGAAAACAAGAACCCCTCTCCTGCGGCCCCACCTCCACCTAGTTGTGGCTGACCGGAGACACGCCGACCCCTGCGGTGCCCCGTTGTTCCTCAGTGACAGTTGGGTTAAATCCTCCCTGACAGCTCAGCTCTCCTCACTGACAAGCCAAACTGTCGCTGTGAGCGAAACCACATATGTCGTAGCTCTATAAAACCAGGCACTCTAACATTTTCAAGACGAGGACGGGATGTTATTAAGTATAGAACGTCTCTTCAAACATTGAACTTACACTTTATTGTGGAAAAATCAATTGAGGCACCATACAGTGCCATTAAAAAGTATTCCTACCCTTTAATGTAACCAGTTTGCAAATGTTTCAGTGTCCTGGTGGCATGTTGTCTTAGTATGTGAGGCTATGTGTTTCTAATCTTTGCAGATATAATAATATTCCTTCCTAATTCTTGATGATTGTTTAAAGTAACTCCAGGGAATGTTCTGTATCTTTACATTTTTTTAAATCCATCCCCTGTTTTCCACTTTTCAATAACCTTTTTTTTGGTTATTGAACCAAAAATCTGATGAATCTGATGAATTTGATGAGTTACTTTAAAGGGTGTGAATATTTTTGCAGTTACTTATTGTTATGTGAACAATTCAGAGACACACGTGAATGGCTGCCATGAGAAACTCAAGGATTACTCAAACATGCATGATTGAGTCAAAGTAACATTGAAGAAAAAGCCTAAAACAGGATTTTTGAATGACATGCTCGTTATTTTAGGTTTTCACAGAAAATACATCATGTAATTCTTCAAGAATATTTAACCTAACCTCAAAAAAAAATTTTTTTTCCCAATATATTATATTTTTCAAATTGTTTTGTACTTTCAAACAAAATTTTATATGGAGTTGCAGCATTAACCACATGCCTTGTTTTTCATTCAGCTATGGACTTTAATAGTTTTCACATTTGAATTTCACGTGAATCAGATAAATTTTATTAGAAAGTGAAAAGTCTGTTTACACATACTGTAAGTTACCTCTTTTTCAAAGTTCTCACTTGTGACTAAAAGAAGGTCCACCCAAGGATTCATAGCTTCAGATTACAGTATTATGTAATAATGCAAGTATGATGGCTTTTTTAACAGATTTTCTGACCTAAACTTTCTTTATCAACATTGTCATTATTTCCGATGTTTATATAGGATTCTTTTAGAAATTGGTGGCATTTTTGCTCTCTAATAATTTGGCTAGTATATATGTACAGTGTCCCTGTATTTCTCATCTGCTTTGGTGTTTTTGTCTTTGATCAGAATTAAAAAGATCTCTAGTACAGTTAGTCCAACCTCAATATTTAGTCATTATAGTAGCTGTATTTCCGTTCTTTGTGTTTGGATGTGCATTGGTTGCTTCCTTACAACTTTATTTTTAACTTTATCATTTGGTTTCAAACACTAATAAACCACTTGAGTCAGTCACTTCACATTGAATCCCATTAAACCTCAATTGGCAAGCATACATCATACGAGCAGGACAAAGTTTGTGTTAAAAGCAGAGGGCTGCATCCTTAGAAAGTAGCATTCGAAGGTCTCTCATGTCACAATTATGTAAAAAGGCTGTCAACAAGCCTCCTTTTTTGGGGTTTGATTGGTGGGTTTGGTGCTTCCTTCGCAGTCTAACTTACCCCAAGATTTGTTGCTGACAAAATGGGAGATTTTTGTTCTTTTAACAATCTGGGGACTGTGATAACAAGGTTTTTTGGAGACTGGGAGAGGGTACAATGTAAATACATTCAAATCTGATTGTAAATAACTTAAAATAACAGTTTTGTAGGCTGTTGTCAAGTCAGTAGATTTTTTTTAAATATAAAACTTCTCTGATTCATTTATTTAAAAGTGATTTGATAACTTTGGGCTGTTCAGCTGTGCAGAATATATCACAGTAGTCGTATAGATTAAAGGTGTTGTGTTTTAATGAGCCTGGGGTCTTTCTGCATGCAAGTTCTCCCACTGTATGCGTGGAGTAAATCTGAAGGCTAGATCACCCAAGTTCATCGTAGCAAACTTCTGGTCTTCGTGGTTGATGAAGCTATGTTTCTATCTTAAGTCTCCAATGAATTTTGTGCAAATTTTTAAAATGTCACAAAAATTGAGGAAAAAAGTAAAAGATTACACGTGTTTTTATCTACTGGTTTTGTGTGACGCTACATCGCTACGCTTAGCATCATTTCATCAGATGTTGATGTTACACGTAGCTGTAATAAGCTGAGATTGTCACAATAGCTTTACCACTCCAGAACTCATTTGGTAAACGTGTTTCCATCTCCCTTTAGAGGTTCTGACGTTTTTGCACAGGAAAACAGTTACAGTTTGAACAGTCGAGCGGAAGCATAACGCAGCCATTAGACTGTGTTGCCAAAGAAAAACGGTGTCATTACTTTTTATCTTGATGAGACAGACACTTTCATTGACATGAATACCTGCTTTTTCGGAATGACTCATCGATTTTGAGCACAGGCTATCAACTAGGTTATGCAGTTTGTCCTAATTATATTAGCTTTTGTTGCAAACATAAACTGTTATCTGAGAATTTTACCAAAGCAACAAAGAAAAGCAGTAGCTAAGAAATTCAAACAATCAATTCATTAGTTTATACAGTTTAACCTATAAGATTTAAATTGCTGTATGAGTCAGTTTTTTATCACCTGTATTTAATTAGATCAAAAACCCATTGACATCAAGATCTGTTTCACGAGGGCTTATGGATGAAGTTGGATTCAGAACAGTAGAGTTCTGCCAAGTTGGGGTGTTTATAAAACCTTGTTCTGTCTGCCAACATATACATCTTAAATGTCATAATTTGCTCTTGCAATCAGATTTCTCTTCACTAGAGGCAAGGAGGGCTGAAACAAAGGAGACAGAAGGAAGGGAGTTTGTTATTGCTTTCTGCTTCTGGATTTTGGGCTCTGTTGATAGTTTATGTAATTATAGCTGAGTGCATTTCAACCCCCAACTGACAAAGAGGATAATTTTGCAAGCTAAGAGCCAGAAGCATGCAGCGTGTAGGTGTGTGGGGTCTGGAGGTGTGTGAAATTTTAAAAAGTGATAAAATGTGGCTCATCCTGCACCTGACTCAGGGGACGACCATTTAACTTTCTGTCCCATCAGTTCGGGAAAAAAAGGCTTGCGCTGACTCCTGCACCGGCTGGGTTTGAACACAAACAGCACGCGTGAAGAAACAACAGTGCAGTTCATGCCAGCAGCAGAGCCTAGACTTTTAGGTCATAGCACACTCTAATTGGAGTGAAAATTGTACCAAATCCAGCCCAATTTTTTTATGTTGAGTAAACCGTTTGGAAGACAGCATGCATAAAAACAAACATCCACATAACTGTTAAAAAAGCTTAACTTCTTAATGTATGTACAAAAAAACAAACCAGATCTGTTTGATAAAGACCAATTCCTAATTACAAATCGCCCCCCTGTGCAGCAGAGACACACGAATGTCACCAAACACATCATCGAGCGCACAAGAGAGGCGAAAGGAGACGGCACAATTTGGTGTGCGATGTGGTTGACCCAGATCTAGGAGCGTGCATGGCAGAAGATTTGAAGAGGAGGAAGGGGACGAAGGCGAAGTGGAATAGGGGAGGTGAGGAGGGTTATTTTGGTGTTTTAGAGAGTGAGTAAATAATATGATGAAGGAGGCAGAGGGTGGCTGCTGTCACTCCTGAAAAGGCTTTTTTTTTTTTTTTTCTTCAAAAGAGTGTAATTTAAAAAGCAGCGTGGGGTTGATGAGTTGAAACGGACAGATATGTTAAAAGGCAGAGCTACCGGGATTTAAAACAAAGAGCAGAATAAATAAGTGTCAGATTCTCTGTTTTTCACTAGCCGTCGGGAGTCTCTGTTTAAATATAACTTTCGTTTTTTACTGTTTTTGTTTTGTTCTTTCTGATCATCAACTTGCTTGGCAATAACTTGATTGGATTCTTGAAATAGGCTTCAGCTTGATGCTAATTATAAATAATTTGTTTCAAATCTTAAAAGCCAGTTGAATAATCAAAAGTTCGCAACCAATAGTTTCGGGAGTAGATTTGAAAATGAATCACTTATTATAAAATAATTAGAGCAGATTGTTTGTTTTAAAATCCAGGAACTGACATTTAACTAGATTGACCCCGAAAATATACCGTTTGCATGGTTGAACTTACTGGATCCTTGTGTTGGTAATGGTTTCCTTCAAGCAGAAGAACTCAGCTGTCATCACTTTGTGTCAAAATGACCTGATGCACACAAAAAACTGATAGAAATATACATTTGTTTTTAATTATATTACAGCAAGTAATACAGTAGAAGTGAACAAACAGTATAACCTCCATGGGTGCTAATCAGTTATGAGCGATTGTCTCCTGTGCATACAAATCATGTTACCACTAGTACAGAGTTTGGACAGCTTTGGCAGCAAGTGCTTCTGAGTGCACCTGAATGTGAATGTGCTACAGGGTCTTCCTAAGAAGGACAGCAAATGAGCAAATTACATCCAAGAAAAGGATCAGTAAAAGACTAAAGTTGTGTAGGAACAACAAAGATGGACACAAAGCTCTGGAGCAAAAATAACTGCTTGTTTTGGTTAGAATATGTAGAAAATGGTTATGGTTATGTACATATTTATCAAAATCATGTTGCAACTTAGTCTTGGAGAATTTCCTTTAATAGTGATCTCTCTGTCTTATTAAATCAATTATTTCAGTCGTCATCCATTTTGCTCTCGTTTCTCTCATTGGTGCAACCATGGAGAACTTGAACATTAGATTGTGTACCCTGAAAGTTACACCTATTCAACGACAGGACATCTCAGTCTGGATTTGACACAGAAGTCATGATCAACATGACAGAAGCTCACAGAAGTTTTTTTTTAAAAAGGCCAGTTCTTTAAATGTTGGTTCTTCCCTTTAAATTGAATATTTACTGAAGATTCTTTTGAACACAACAAAACACAACATGCCACACATAAAAAAAAAATTTTTTTTATTAAGTCACTTGTATGACTGTAAATAGAGACCGGGGCCAAAGGCAAAGCTCTTGATTTATCGGTCTTACCATCTGCAACTGGCCTATAGAGGGCAAAAGGACGCCGTCCCACCTCTCACCACTTAAATTAGGCAAGAAAATAAAACAATGAAATCAAAATATTTCAAAATAAATTGATATATATATATTTTTAGTTCTGTGAGAGGCGTGATTTACTTACGCCATCATCCCACCACTGGGCTGACGTCACACAGATTACAAAGTTAAAATTGGAAAAGATCACAGAAATGGTGCAAGAAAAATTTTAACTCACGAGAAGCTAGAGGTGAAAGAGTTCAGACCTGGTCAGCCAGACATCACAATCATTCAGCAGTCAACAGTCAGTGCAAGAAAATACAGCCGGTATATGAGTTGGTATATGTCGTCAATTGGCGCTGTATAGGTCAGTTGTAGCCACCACCGGTTCCTACCCTCATCTATGCTCAAAGGTTTTTTGCATTGATCAAAAGAATGTAATCTTGGACACAAGCAGTTCAAATGGTTTTGTCTGGGTTTTCCCTTATAGAGATTGGGTGAGAGTACATTAGAGTAGAGTCAGAGTAGAGCCGCTGCTGCTCCATATTGAGAGGAGTTAAGGTGGCTCAAACATTTTGGTAGCTGGACCTGAACCTGTTGAGGTGTTACACGGACATCCCACCAGGAGGAGACCCAGAGAAAGCCAGGACATGATACAGGGACTTTGTTTCTTGGCTGGCCTGGGAATGCCTTGGGATTGCCGTAGGAGGAGCAGGAGTAGGTTTTTTCAGTTAAACTGCTGACTCCAAGATCAGTGAAAGAAAATGTATGGAAATGTTCTTCAAAATGCTGCAGATACAGAAGCACAAGTCGCTCCTGATTCCACTCATTTATATTTTGTGGCACATTTTGCCTGCAAATCTCACAGTTTATGGGATTTTAGATATGGTGACGACTTTAAATCAGTGAAGTTCCTCTGAGTTCACATCCAGATCCAAGCACACAGAAGAAACTATGATCCACACATAAAACAAAAAAAATTAATAAGTGTGATTTTTCAGGTATTTTGCAGAAACATACCAGCCTATCCTCTTGTCTGAAGAAATGCAGATAATCAATACAAAGTAAAGAACAGATATTTTAATCCATCGCCTTGGTTTACTCTGATAATCGCTGCTAATAGGTATTGTAAAAAATTCCCACTGTCAGTTTAAATAGTTATGTCATTTGCTTTTTGCCATTTGCAGAACCTAAAAATCTCAGCTGTTTCACTTCTGCAGATGAAGCTGTAGTAATATTATTAGTAATCTGTTTGGAGATAAACCTTTCAAAGAAAAATAAAGACTGACGAAGCCTCCCAAGCCTTCAGCGTCGGCTCTGTTCGCACCTCTCTGTTTCTCATTCAGTACATCTTGAATTTTTAAACGTCTTCCAGGAAGAATCAAATCTCTGACTCCTGGCCACACTTGCAGTTTCTGGTTTAGAGATCCTTGAACTCGTTACTCACAAGGACGGTGAACCTTGTATAGACTTAACTTGCTTACATCAAAGGATATTTTTTTTTGCGACAACGAAAAAAACGTCTTTTCAAAATCTGTTTTCATTTCTTGCTCATGTTTCTTTCATCCTTTTGTTGAACTCTGAAAGACCTGCAAAGCGGGAGACACTTTATTTTTTTCTTTTTAAAGAAAAGAAAAAATATACTTTGGCCGCATATTTTGAAGGTGAAAGGATAAAGATGGAATAGGAGATGGTTTGGAGACTTTTATGTTCATCTGTCCCAAACCATTTTGATCTTTCCGTGGCTCCATCAATTTTGATTACAGACCCCCCTCTGAGTGCTGGCCACGTCCTCTCTGGGCGCCTAATGGGAACGGGATGGGAAATAGGAGCAGCCTCGTTACATTTCCTTTGTTACTCTGAAAAGCAATCATCTTGGAGTGTGTTTGCTGCAATCAGCATTTGGGATTGGCTGAGAGTACGCGGGGGCACTGTAAGACTGTGTGTTTGTGATGGAAGTTTGGGGGTAATGATTCAGAAACGGTTGGATAAATCTAACCTGGAAGAATAAAGATATGGATGGAGGATGGTTGAATGAAAAGGCTGGAGAAGAGTTTTATCAGAGTTTTTCAGGCGCACTGATGCGTCAAGCTTGGTAGCCCACAGCGGTCCAGCACTGAACCCCCTACCAGGAACAATCCCCATGTTGCCATACATAATTTCTTGCGGAGATATATACACAGAATGTACTTCCACCCAATCCTTCATCTTTGCTACCAGCCTCCTCCTTGCCTGCCACCCTCTGTCTCTTTGTACAGAATAATCCCTCCCCCACCCACCAAATACCACTGCTCAGTAAAAAGATATTTCCAATAGGCTGGATCGCAGGCAGCCACATGCTGTCTCCTAACACAAAGGACAGACTCCCTGCACACACAAACACAGGAGACAAACACAAACAGACACAACCCGGTCCCAAAAAGCAGATGGCAGCATCTGCCTTTCACAGATAATTAAACTCCAACCTTCCTCTTTTTTTTTTTCTTTTTTGCTATTTTCCCTCTATCTCCGTCTTCTCCCCAAATTCGCATGTTTGCCATTAAGGGCGGTTCATGCATCATTAACAGTCTTGGCGTTGTTATTGTTTGCTCTCTCATTCCACGCTGCCTAATGTGAATCACAAGAAGCCCGAGACAGCGACTCGCCATGACTCATGTGAGGCTCATTGAGCAGAGCTTAGGAGGGTAACTTAGAGCTCATGTGGTGCAAATGAATATGTAGGTCCAACCGACCGAACCAGACAAACGGCTGCGTGTCAACGAAAGTTTTCTCGCAGCTTTCCAATGTCAGACTGCCTGAGGCATTCAATGTGGATGCAACTACAGAAATGATCTTTGTTAAAGGATAGAAGCTATTATTGACCTGACTTTGTTCAGTTGCAATGTAGGCAACATGAAACATTTTCTATATTGAGTATGGATGTTCTCCATGTGCATGTGTAGATTCTCTCCAGTTACTCCAGCTTCTTCTCTGCCTAAACATCATCAGGATCATTTGTGACTCTAAACTGGTCCTTGGGTATGCAGGGTGTGTTTGCATGGCTGTTTTGACTGGTGATAATCTCTTAAAGTTTGCAGCTGTCTTGCTTTTGAGTTTAAATGAAATTTTAATTTAATGAAATATTTTCATTGATTTTCAACTGCTAAGCATCACGCTTAGGGGTTGATATGGTGTGTTAAAGTTTGAAAGCAACACCAAACACTGTTTTTGCCACTGTTGCCACAAACCTACATTTTCTATTATATCTGAACATTTAATATTTTTACAAAAACAATTTTTCTGAAAATAAAACCCCAATCAACCTTCAGAGGTTTGTTTTAAAGAGTCCTTCCCTGCACCCTCTCATTTCATGGCACAGCATTTCAGCAGTGTTTTGTTTAAGGTAAAATCAGAGCATGGAGTTTATTTTCAAACGTACTCAACAATTTTTTTTTTTAAAGCCAAAGGACTGAGTCGATTATTTTCTTGCATCTAATTTAATCCTGATGTTATCTTTAGCCGGTCCTCTTGAGTTATTTATCAACTGATCTCATCAATTTGACCCAATAAGAAGCAAAGTAGGGCAGCCTGTGGCATGGTAGTATTTATTTTCCTTCGGGTAACGAAGTGTATCTGTATCACTTACTTTTGTCCACATTGATGATATATTGGACTGGAACCTTTAATAAGGACAACAATATAAAAAGACAGACAGACAGACAGACAGACAGACAGACAGACAGACAGACAGACAGACAGATAGATACTGGTGCAGACATTACAGAGTGTCCCATGTGTTTGCCAAATTCAATAACTATTTATTTATTATCTCATCTCACAGTTGGAACCCTGGTCTGTCTAAATTATTTTTTTTTTCACGCTGTAACACATTATTAACCTCTGTGTGTGATAGCAATCTGAAATGAATGCAGAGCCTTTGTTGCCATTTATCATAAAGTCTTTTTTTTATATCTTCTTAATGACTAGTACGAGCCAATTAAAATGTGTTAGAAAGTAAAATACTATTAAAGATGCTGTTTATTAGACATGACATGCAGAAGGAATAGAGCTTTCACACATGAAAAATAAGCTGCAACATTTTAAAGTAAGGCTTGTCTGTTTGGGTTTTGACATGTGCATGGAGCACTTTCTCATTTCTGCATCCAAATCTGTCTCCTTTCGTGTTTGTCAAGATTAAAAGTTCATATTTCAGGCCAGGAAGGTGCTACCTGTGTTTTATTAATGAGCAGCTAAGAGGCTGCTGCGGGGCACCCCTTCATTAGCATAGTACTGGAGTTTGTTAGGTGATCCGCATAAACAGGGCAGGATTCAAACAGTTCAGGGAGAATCAAATCAGGAACAGGAGTTGTAGCAGGTGTTAGACATTGCAGGTGAGGATAAGTAGAAGGGTGAGAGCAATTAAATATGGAGGAAAAGGTCAGAAAGCGCAGTGGAAGGGAAAACTAGAAATGTTTCCATTGTCAAGGGATTGGTGCAACCACTTAACACAGGACTAGTGTCTCTCCCTGCAACACACTCCACACGCACCCTTAAGGTATCTGCGTTTGTCTGAGCTGCTCACACACAAACTCTACACACCCTTCATCGTGGCTCAACATCACTTTTCTGCTTTATATCAAGCTTACCATTAGATCTGTCTGTAACCAGGTTTGTTAGCAAAATGTAAAATTAAATAAATACATTTTTTTTAAACCTATTCTGTGGTTTTCTTACAATTTATAGGTTAAAACTATTCTCAAATGTTTGTGGCCATAAATCTTGATGTTTGATCCAATTTTTTCATCTAGAAACAATAGTTTTGTCATGGTCTGTGTTTTTGTTCTCTGTTTAGTTTGGGGTGGTTGTCTTGTTTTACTTTGTTATGATTCGTTATTGTTTTCTTTAGGTTATTTTCTAGTTTACTTGAGTTTGTTTTGTTACATTCTGTGTTATCTAGTTCCCCCTGGTCTCTATTCCCTCTGCTCTTCTCTCTCTATCTCGTTCTCTCACTCTATGTTTTCCTTCAGTTCCTTTCTAATCATTCACATCTGTTCTCAATCGTCCAATCATCATCTCCACCACTCCACCTCCTGCTCCTCAGTATTTAAGCCTGGTTCATTCATTCACTTATCGCTGGATCGTCCGTTACCTTAACTTGCTTGTGCTCCTTCTCCTGCTAGTCGTCACCTCTCCCAGTAAGTTCCCCTGCTTGTTGGTTCTCTGTGCTGGTTCTCTCTCCTTGTTCGTTCTCCTCCGTTCCCCGTCTCAGTTATTTCCTTTATGTATAGTTTCCCCGTAGCTAAAGGTTTTTCTCGGGCCCCTCGTTATCATTGTTTGTTAGTTTGTTCTTTATTGTCTTTTATTTTCTATGCCCGCGTTCATCCACTGGTTGTTTAATCCATTCTTTATGTTCATAATTTTAGTCACACGTCTATCCTTGGTTCGTTTCACTTTCCGTCCGCATTATTTTCGGTCTCAGTTCGTGTTCTGTTCGTTTACATCCGTTCAATAAATTATTCTTCACGCAAATCCACCTCTGCACGAGTCATATTTACACCAATCTGACAAGTTTGTGTCTAATCTGCATAAACTTGAAGGATATGGGATTTTTTTTAGACCCACTAACCCAGAGAGCCCAGTGAACTAGGATCATGAAGTAACATATAACATTGTGTGTGAAAGCAGTAACATCCAGGCTACAGTCATCACGGGTGAATGCTGAATATTGCCTTGTTTATTAAATGTGAAAGCACCCCCCAGGCCATTTTAGTATTAACCCTCCCCCCTGCAGTGCATGTACCCAGTTTTCTAGTATAAAAAGAGTTGAAATAAACCTAAGCAGACCTTTTGAATTTGTAAGAATTACAGAGAATGAACTTCTCCAGTATGCCTAGTACGTTATCTTTTAATGACTTGTGATATAGATGAGATAGCTCAGACCTCAGACTTCTCATGAGGGCCAAAACCACAGTAATTGCTTAGTATTATCAAAATAAAAACACAAAACTTTATTACTGATCACAGTGTGATAAGAAGAGACAAAAAGGTCAATTAAAAGCAAAACATTACTCAGAGTTTGAGCTGGATCTAACTTTTTTGAAACTCTCATTTTGTCCAGTCAATGGACTTCCTTTCAACGATTCCTCTCGTTAAATAAAATTGTTCATTTTATGTTTCTTGCATTGCATACACTACCCAAAATGCACTGCTTAGCAACATCTGCATTCCCTGTTTGTAACTAGAATTGCTGGTGAACACGTTACGTTTGGACAAGGATTTGGATCTGACTGATCCAGGAAACGCAACGGAACAACAACATCCTGGTCAAAGTGCAACAATAAAAACTTAACAACCTTGTAAAGCTTTCAAGCTGTTTGCATTAATCTTTCCATAACGATAAAAGGATGTTAGCCAATTTTGCAGCAAGCAGTTTGAAGATGATGTTGCAAAGATAAAATCCATTCCTTCCTGCTATTAAAAAGTGCTGTTGGTTCTGTTTCTATTTTGGACATATGCTAACAGTTAATGGACAAAAAAGCTAAATAATTTTTTGACCTCAGCTGAACTCTCAGTTTTTAAAAAGAAAGCTAAAAAAACTAAGCTAAATAATTCATTAAAATGAGGCATAAACGAACAGATCAGCTTTCTGATGAGGAGCAAAGTTACTCCATTAAAATCCCACCCAGCCTGAGCTCTGCTTAGTTTTCAGCACTGATGCCATGTTCAGTTCATATGTCACATTTTTAAACTGCTGCCAATTAATTATAGTTCGGTTCTTTTCTCTCCATTTTTTTTTTCTTTAAGAGACCATTGTTTTGTTTTTGTGTTTTTTAGGATGATCATTATTTCATACGCATGAGTGCAAATCTGAATCTACAAATTACTAAAAATAAATGTTGCCTGCTCCAGCAAAACCAGTTTAATAAAAACAGAATTATATATATATAAAGTGTTTTAAAAATGCATCATTGCAGCATTCAGACAGTGTTGTAAGGACAATGTTTCAAAGAGAGATAACTCTTTTCTGATCAGTAATTTGTCAATCATGATGTAATTTTTTGCGATAAAAGCTCGGATGATTAGAATATCTGACAATAAACATTAATCAACATGTATTGGGGTGGATTTTGCTCACTGCAAAGGGAAATTTTTAAAACGATATATGCTTTGAAAGAAGGAAAACCCCATGACTAAAGATCTTTGAATTGCGTCTTTGTGTCTCATTTTCTTTCCACGAAAACATCTACATCATAAAAAAACAACAACAACATTGACACTGTTGTGGATTGAAAGTCCCGTTTGAATACATAGTGCGATGGCAGAGGCCGGACAGATGACGCCAGCGTCGTTAGGTCGGGGGATAACACAGAAGGTCGGGGCCTGTGGTGTCGCTCCCTGATGGTGCAATTAGTGCTCTGCTGCAGGAAAAAATGTGAGACAGGGTCTCTCCTCTGAACTAGAACATTGTTTCACTAATTAATAACTCAGTCGCATCAGAGCAGCAGTTTCGGCACTGTAACTGAGGGAACATTAATAACGACAGAAACAGGAAACAGGGGAGCTGGAGGATTCGGTGCTGTGTTCACCAAAGAAAGTAAATGTCTTTAAACTTTCAAACGATCAGAAGCATATTTCTGTGTCAAAAGCCGTTAGATTTTACCTGCAGCTAAACTCAGTTTCAAAGTGTGCAATAAAATGAATGGTGAATGGTGTAACATGACTTATATAAGCACTGCTAAGGGAAACTTAGAGAGACAAATTAAATTTGTGTATAGTCTGCACAGAGAGAGAAAGCAAAGTAAAACAGGCAGAATTGGTTTTACACGCTAGTATTTAAACCCTTCTTGAAAATCGGTAAAATCAAAACCATTGACCAGTTGTTTGCTTGCTACAGCTGATATTAGATCCTGGCTCAGTACGAGCAGGCGTCTGCTGTGACCGACTGTGAACGTTGAGTTGGTAGCAGCATCAACAGAAAGAAACTTGAATTGGAGTCCGACAAATCCTATGTTTTAACTGTTACTTTTGAAAACCTATATTTTTATTCATCTTTCCTTGATCTGACACACTTATCCTTTGTAGGATCGTGACTGTTGCCTTTTTCCAGCGTTCCCTATTTTTTTCACACTACCGTACATAGAAAATGATCTTTTTGCAAAACAAATCAGCCTATGCAGAGACTGAAACTTAAAGCTCTGGCAGATGTCAATCAATCTATCTATCATCTATACCTACTTACCCCCTTCAGGGTCACAGCTCTCACTGGGCGAGAGGGTGACAAAGAGACTCAAGGGACAAGTCATATGCAAACACTTATTGACAGACAATTTACACATACCATTAGCCTAACAGTTGTGATTTTGGACTGTGGGAGGAAGCTGGAGTACCCATGCACAGCGAGAAAAATGCCCTAACTATCAGAAAGATTCAAGCTGGGATTTGAGCTCTGGACTTAACAGCTGTAGGGAAACGGGGAAACCAATTTCATATTTCAACAATTCTGATTCAATATTGTGCGTTTCAGTTATCTTGGTCGTTCGTTATTTAGCTTTACTATCATGTTTGTACTCAGTCCTGCTCCTCTTATGGCTTAGCTGCTCCCGTTTTTTTTATTTTTTTTTATTTATTTAACTGAAGCTACTCCTAGTTTAAGTAGCGTTAAAGCTTCAGAAACTGATAATGTGGATTTGTCTTGTATTGGATTCACAAACCCACAGTCCAACCCATGTATGAAGTCTCCACTTTTAACCTCGGCTTCTTTTAAATAAATCCTTCATTCTTAGTCTCATGTTTGGGCTACCTGTTAGTGCTTCATTATGATATCTTTACGTCAGTAATTTCACCTGGTTGTGAACAAACCAGTAAATGTCTTTGTTTTATAGTTTTTATAGACTCGTTCTTTCTTAAAAATAACAACAGAAAACAGATGTGTAGCCAAAAGGATAGAAATCCGTCTTTAGAGACATCTATAAACTGATTTTCTCACGCGAAAATTGAATTACCAGTTGAGTTTATCACTGCTGTAAGACATTTTCCCACAATTCTTGACTGTGATATGTGTTTTGCAGATAATGATCAGGATTACTATTAAAATCTTCTCAAAGAGCAGTTCTTATCACGGAAGAATGCGGTTGAGGAGCTGATCAATTCTGCCTTTAAACTTGGAAAAGATGAGTGTCGTGATGCTGAGCATGTGAAGCTGATCACGAGTTTGTTTCTGTTTGCATCAGGTGAATTTTTTTTTAGATTTTCATCTGTAAAAGGAAGTGTTTTGTGTAAAGGAAAGCTATCACCCATTCGTGCAATTTGAAAACATATGATTTGTCACAGCTAAAGATAAACTCCTTATCAGATACTGAGGTGTTTTTACATTCCTCTGCAGCTGCAAACTCTCACAAAAGTGGTTCAGAGTGAAAAACCTGAGCTTTTAAAACATCCATTCACTTTCAGGGCATCTTCTCTCTGGGTGTCTTCGACCTGGATTAATATTTTAACGCCTTCAGGCAATAATCGTATTGCAGCTCCACAGCCTGAGCTCAGACCACGACTTTTTGTAAAACGGCCCATTAAAGCGAACTTATGAGATCATAAAACAGTTGAGTGAGCACATGTGTATACAGCTACAGAATGAACGATGAAAAGAAATTACACTGTGAGTGCACACTTATGATCCTATTGATGGGGATACTGCCCTGGTGGAATAAATATCAGCACATAACTCCTCTCTCTTCGGTCAAACATCTGCAACATGCTGGAGGTGAAGATCAGCTACTTGATTAGACACCAGATATGTAACTTCAACTTACATAAAATATTCAGCAAAGTTTTGACCTGGAAGTTTCAGAATCACCTCAAAATGTTAATACAGATATATTTTAATGGGGTTGTTTGCACTTCCAATGAAATTTATAACATCTATAACACATTGGTCATAAAGAGGAAAGCATGAATGTTTGTATTTCTCTTCTCTCAGGTTTTGAGATTGAGGAGCTCCCTCCTGAAGCCCCCAGCTGACTGATAACAAGCACTTCGTGGGATCCCAATGAGTGTGTGTTCCTAACCAGCGCTCCACCTGTGTGTGTGTGTGTGTGTGTGTGTGTGTGTGTGTGTGTGTGTGTGTGTGTGTGTGTGTGTGTGTGTGTGTGTGTGTGTGTGTGTGTTTGTTTGCTGGGCACCATGCTGTGGACGGTGCTGCTGGCACTGCTGTTGCTTCTACTGCTGCAGACTCAGCTCTCCGTTTGCTTAAGGGATCTGCGCACCGGGGGTTCTGTTTCACCTCTTCACTCTCCTCCTGCATCTTCCTCCTCCTCCTCATCACCATCCTCTTACAATGCTACCCAGCAACGGCTACCCGGAGCTATTATCATTGGCGTGCGAAAAGGCGGCACCAGAGCCCTGCTGGAGATGCTCAACCTGCACCCAGACGTGGAGGTGGCTAAGGCAGAGGTAAACCACCATTAGGGTCACATAAGGACAGTGGCATAAAGTGCTGCAGGGTTTATAAAGTATGTCATTTTTAGATATCCTAAAATCTGTTCAAATAATCTCGTGAAACTGTATTTAAAGAGGTCCTGGCAAGCTCCTTGGACTGGTAAAAAGCTTTGTAAGGATGTGGAACTTTGACATTCACTTTATAGAACAACAAGATCGAGCAAAAGGGTTCTTGAACATTTGCTTGTAACCATGGAGAAGATTGACAGTCTGCCTGAATCAGAGCAAATGGACAGTAAAAGATAATTTTCCACAACTGTAAAGCACATTTTTAATGAACAATTAGAATAGGCAGCTTCTTGTGGTATGCGTACATTGCCGGGGTGGGAAAATGTTCCTGAAAACCATTGTTGATTAATGTTGAGGTCTGACTAGCAGATTATATTTTGGCACCTAACGAAAGGTATTTTTATGGGCCTGGAATCTTCTACAAATCAAAATGTTGAATATTTCAAACGGATAGACCTCAAATGAATTGTGGCACCCTGGACCAAAACGTTTAAAAATACAAATTGATTGTTTTTCATCGAATTTTGTTTGAAAACTACCTTTTAAAAAAACACAGTCTCATTCAGTCCGTCTGTCCATTTCTGATAAGTTACATTTTCTTTGCTGACTGAACTCCATCAGCAGTCTGCTCGGTTTTGTGAGGGGCTCGCCCTGGGCACCAAGAACCTCCACTGACTTTAGTCTAGATTAAAGTTTAACTGGTTTTCATCACTGTCAGATTTAAATGAGATGTAAGATGTGAGTCTGCAAACCTTATCTGCTTCTTGACACATTATCGACCAGATTATTGACTGATGACCCAGAGTAAAGAGAGCTAACGTTAAAAAAAGGTTTCTTGAGCCATATCTGGGTTTTTTTTTTGTTCTTTCATAGGTTCACTACTTCAATGTGGAGGAACACTTTCGCCGGGGTCTGGCCTGGTACCGAGCCCAGATGCCCTTCACCCTCCTGGGACAGCTGACAGTGGAGAAGACGCCCGGCTACTTCGCAGCCCCTCAGGTTCCGGTTCGAGTGTGGGACATGAATCCGGCCGTCCGGTTGTTGCTCATCGTCAGAGACCCGGCGGAGAGGCTGGTTTCCGACTACACCCAGGTGCTCCACAACCGCCTGACACAGCACAAGCCCTACCAGCCGCTGGAGGAGCTCCTGCTCCGCAAGGGCCACATTAACCACGGGTACAAGGCACTGCAGAGGAGTCTGTACCATCTGCATCTGGCGCGCTGGCTGGAGGTCTTCCCCAAAGAGCAGATCCACGTGGTGGACGGCGACGCGCTCATTCGGGACCCCTTTCCGGAGCTGAGGAAGGCGGAGAGATTTCTGGACCTTCCACCCAGGATAAACCCAAACAACTTTTACTTCAACACCACCAAAGGATTCTACTGCCTCCTTTCTGCTGGACACGATAAGTGCTTGGATGAGTCTAAAGGCAGACCACACGCTCCACTGAGCACGCTGGCCTTGAAGAAACTCTGCCGGTTCTTCCGAAAGCCCAACAAACATTTCTTTGAGATGGTAGGAAGGTCATTTTCCTGGTGCTGATCCAGCAACTCCTGAAGGATGCAAATCAAATCAGGGACAGAATGAAAAAGGGAAACTGCTTTTTTTAAGGTAGATGGTTGGAACAAAACTTGTTGTTTTTCTAAATACCTCCTCAGGTATGAATGTGGCCTAATGAGCTGCACACACGTGGAAGTGGAACAGAAAATTTGGCTGACAAAACCCAAACCAAGCTGGTGCCTCCTCAGAAAACTTCAGCAACTGTGCCATTAAAAAAGTGCGAAACGACTTGTGTGTCAACAGAACATGGACCAGAACTGAGATGATGGTTGCAATGTTTGATTATTGCACTATGACCAAATTGCATTAAAAGTCAATCAGTGTAAATAATATCTTTTTCTTAACAGCTGTAAAAAAAAATAAAAAAAATTGTTTGCTTTGTAAAATGCTTTGTTTTTCCATCAGGTTGTTTGTTTTTGTTCTTTTAAAAAGCTTTGTAAAGATTGTGTCTTGTAGAAGTATTATTACCTTTTCAACCTTTTCACATTATTGTCACCTAAACCCCCACAAATTGCATATTTTATTACTTGCTCCAAGAATTAGCAAATCATTTTGAAATGGAAAAAAAGACTTTCTTTTTAAAATATTACAGTAAATTTAGAAAATGAAAATGTCATGGGTTTGTATTACTTAGTTTTTATTCTAGTACTGAAGTACAGTGCAAAAGTTACCATTTAAAAATCCTGCATTTTAGATTGTATGTTTTTATATATAAAAAATGAAAACTATTACTTTCTTTTCACTTTATGTTGCTCCATTACATAAAATCCCATTGAAACACAATAAAGTTTGTGGTCTTACCATGAC
>JAVLVB010000124.1:1547729-1601856 GCA_032876305.1 Orestias chungarensis | reverse complement strand
TATATATATATATATATATATATATATATATATATATATATATATATATATATATATATATATATATATATATATATATATATATATATATATATATATATATATATATATATATATATATATATATGTGTATATATATATATATATATGTATATATATATGTATATATATAATAAAAAAAATTTTTTGCCTTTTCTTAACACTGTACTTTTTGATTTACTTTATACGTGAAGGCCAATATGGTGTTATTGTAACTCTCTGTAGGTGATTTTCTTAACATGTCCTAATAAACTCATTCTGTATTTCATCTAGTCTCTTGCCTGAGTAAAGAGATCAGGTTTAAAGAGTTTGAACACAAACAGAAGGACACAAACAACATGCCTCTTTAGAAACACCTCGTTCCTAAAGATGTTCACTGTCATAATTTCATCACTGAGATATTAGTGTTAGGAAGTTAAATTCAATTTGTCCATTACACTGTGATAAACTTAAACTGTAAGCCACCAGAGAGAATGCATGATTTTCTTTTATTCATCCTTAAACCATGTTCACTTTGATCAGAAGCGCCAGATATGTTATAAGATAAGCAAAGACAGTTTGGGTCTCATGATAAAAGGTTCCGGCATGACTTTAGTTATGCCCTGAAACATCCTATTGGATAGGATGTACAATACACCAGAACTAAACAGTTCAGTTGTTAATATTTAGAGGAATAATTTATGTTTATCAGATGTTTATGACCTGTAGTGATACTAAAGTCTGTCCAGTTCCATCCATCAGGGGATACTGAATTAAAAATAGTGGTTTCTGCAGGTGATTAAAAACAACAAAAGGGGAGCAGAGCTCAAGGCTGACCTCTGGCTGCCTCCCTTCAACGCATCCCAGAAGAAAGCAGAGACGAAGAGAAGGAGAACAAGGGCAATGAAGATGTGAACAGATTATTCTTGGTCTTTGAAGATATGAAACATCTTTCATGTAGTCCCGCACTGGTCTTCTCTTGTTAGGACTATATACCTGAGGTCACTTTCAATCATAGCTAGCTTTGCTTCACTTGTTCAACTTCATGAGTTTGAAGAAGCTTCTTCTCTTCACCCACTTTGTCCTGACCTAACAGTGATTCTCCAACTTTGTTTCATTTTTAAAACATCAGGATGAACTCACTAAACTGCAGGAACCCATGTTAGGTTTCCACATCATTAAAAAAGTCTGCCGCTTCTTTCCATCATCTTTACATGTTAGTTTACAAAAGTTTATATATCTTATGATTATGAAGTATGAAGTGAATATATCTGCAAAACATCCAGCTGTGAATCACTTTTAGCTCGTTTTAAACATAAACTAGAACAAAAACAAATAAAATATTCACTTTTGAAGGCTGTTTTAGGTTAGTGTTTGTCCCTATTTGGCCCAGAGAAGCAGTAGATGTCTTTATATGAAAAGCTTTTTACTTGTCAGGTTCAATCACAATGAAAGGCAGTTCATGGAAACTGCTGTGGTTTCTCCAGTTTTGGATTAAAAGGTTATTGCTGTAAAGAAACATACATGTTTCATATCGGAAACGTTACAGGTTCAAGTTTTTGGGTGACATTTTAATAGTAGGTGCATCTTTATTAATTTCAATGACCCTCATTAGCTTTTAAGTGTTTCTTTTCCTCAAAACACTATTTTTACCCTGCTGGAATAATTTTGTTGTAGACAGATTAATCTGTGAAGCTGGGAGTGAGTCGCAGATCACTGATTCACAAACTGAATTGTTGGAAAAGAGGAGCAGCTGTGCAGTTTTACCAGTAGGTTTGCTTCTGAATGTGCTCAGACGTGAGGAAACCGATGCTTACAACAGTGAAGCTGGATCATCGAAAACCTTCGGGGATGAAAAAAAAAAGTTTAAATACGTAAGAGCTTATTCCTTTGTGGTTCCGACTGTTAAACCCTGAATCCTGATACAACCCAATTTTCTGAGCCTTATCAGATTATGAAGAAATTCTAAGACGCACCAGCAAATAAAACAAGGAGTTTTACTACAAGAACATGTAAAGAACCTACCAGTCATTTCCCCAAAACAAGACACACTGATATAAAACTTTAAATTTGTGGAAATGCAGTTTGTTGTGTTATTTCTATAATGCTGGGCTTCGTTTCACTTATTGCACGTTCCAAAAATAAAAGTTATTTCTGCACGGTTGAATATTAACCCTCTCTATTAAAGAACAACCTGCTGAAATAAAGGATTTTATTTGGGGTTTGCACAACAAACTGAAGTCGTGCGCTCTGCAATACATTATAGCGGCAGTGATCAATCAATCAATCAATCAATGAAAAATGCATTATTTATCCCAAGTGGAAATTAAATGACCAGAGTTATCATTGGCAACTCATGAGGAAGAGCTTTCATAACTCCTCAGGCTGCAGGACGACAAAGAAAATAATGAGATGAGCAAAAGGAATTGAAGGACTGAATCCAACAAAAAAGTGCCAAAATATTTTCTTCATTACAGTTCTTATAACATCTCCAAACTTTTTTTTGGGTTTTGGGTATTTTTTCACATTATGATTAAGAATAAGAAAATCCCACTCTGGTTTTTACATAAATATCCTCAAACACACTTTCCCCTTGCTGTTGAGACTAATAGTGTGTTGGTCCCCCTATTAGTGCACGTGCTGTTAACAGCGGATTTATTTTTTAACTCTTTGAACTCACCGATAGATGGTCACGTGGTTCATGTAGCTCCGAATAGTTCCAAATATCTCAGCCCGGTAAGTCAGTTTGAACGGCTTCTGGTACGAAAACAACTTTTTTCACTTTCCCCACAAGTTTACTTACCTAACATGAGAGTATGGCCAGAGTGTTTCATAACATACAAAAACCTCAACAGAAGTAGAAATACCTATTATAAAAAGGGAAATATGTTGCTGTATATGTTTTAATTGAAGACCTGGGATGAATGCTTAACTTTTGTAGAAGACATAATTAATATAATTTTTGCTTTCATGCAAACTTAGTTGATTGTGCTTGTAGTCTGAGAACTTTTATTTATATATTTATATTCACTGATTAAAATACTAATTTAATTGAAAACGTGTCTCGTTGAAATCAGATTA
Organism: Orestias chungarensis; assembly: GCA_032876305.1. Classification (NCBI taxonomy): domain Eukaryota; kingdom Metazoa; phylum Chordata; class Actinopteri; order Cyprinodontiformes; family Cyprinodontidae; genus Orestias; species Orestias chungarensis. The sequence goes on along the minus strand of JAVLVB010000124.1, from coordinate 1,598,757 downwards.
CATGACACAATAACTCAATTGTGCAAAAATAAATGACGTCAAATAAATGATGAAATGATGTAAAATGCAACAAAAAAAAAGAAAGTAAAATGCAAAACAAGCTTTAAAATAAAGAACCACTTTTACTATTTACTACGACTACTATAAAATTTCTATACTAAAACTATTTACATATATATGTATATATATATATATATATATATATATATATATATATATATATATATATATATATATATATATATATATATATATATATATATATATATATATATATATATATATATATATATATATATATATACATAAACACACACACACAGACAAATGAACATAAAGCTATGGTTATTTAAACACTAGAAAGGGGAATTATACATGGGTATTACATATAATAAATACATATCTGAAAGCTGTGAAGTGTAATTGAATTTTGTTTCCCTGAGTTGTCTTTACTTAATAGAGAATCTAATTTAGGACTTTTCAAATTGTGGCTATGGAGAATGAGGTTGCTCAGAGGACGTTCCTGCGTGGTTCCTTAAAATTTTGGCAAAGATGATACAAAAATGAACATTTTTATATGTAGACAAAATGCATTTTGGTAAAAGTCTTCTTGCTCATTGCTTGTGCTTGTTTTTTAAAGGTTTTGTTGAGGGTAAAATTTGCTCTTTGGACTGCAAAGGTTGCAGACCCCTGATCTAAACTACCAGATAACTGTTGCCTCTCTTAGTTCCTCAGTCCCTGTGTCTCTGGTAAGTCTCTTGCTCTAGCTCTAGTCCTGGCTCGTCACTTCGGTTCCTCTGTCTCCTTCCGTGTTCCTTGTGTGTCCCAGTCTCTTAGTCCCCAGCTCCTGTGTACCTCCCCCCGTGATCGTTATTGTAATTAGTCTGTATTCTGTTAGTTTAGTTCTCTCTTCCCGTGTTCCGTGTTAGTGTTTGTTTATTTTATTAGTGTCTTTGTGCTTGTTACATTTAGTTCCGGCGTTCATTGTTTCCCTGCTTGTTGTTATTTTAGTTCCGCCTCCGCGCTTTTAGTTCCCATCACGCTTTGTTCCGTTGTCTGTTGTTCCCTGTGTGGTTCCATTCCGTGTTCGGTTCACTTAGTCAATCCCTCAATAAATTATATTATCACCCGACTTCACCTCTGCTCGAGTCATTTAAAAACCAACCTGACAATAATGCTATTTTGCATCTTTTAACAGATTTTCTTGCAGTCTTGACCGGTATTTTTTTTCTTTAAATCAACTCTAAGCGCCTCATATTTACAACCTGAAGAAAAGTATTACCACAGCATTATGCTTCCACCACTATGATCTACTTTGGTAATGTTGAGTTTAGCTATATGTTCCATATACTGAGCCTTTATATTTAGTTTGGGCACTTAGGTTCTAGGTTTTGGAGGTTTGTTTACAATAAACATCAGCAACAAAACAACTGGGTTTTTATTGTGACTCTTGGTGATAAGCTCCACGCCATCCTCTGCCAACGAGGAAGGACTCTGTTTACCAATACTGGTTTTCCTACATTTTCTTTAGGGTTAATAGAAAAAATGGGGGCAAACCAAGCCAGACTTTTCATCTTTCAGATTTTTGGAAAATTAGAAAATTAGAACACCACTTTGTGTTGTATGGTCACAGAAAACTCTGAAACAGAACCTGAAATCATCGAAATCCCAAAAGATACGTTTGGAAATAACTTCACATATACTTTTAAAATAAATGCGACTAATAAAGTCAACATGTAGTGAATCATTATGAAATTAAAAGCGGATGATGCAACACAGAAAATTCTCAAACACATTTTTGCATTTTCAGATGTAGAAACTACTTTTCTGTGAAAGAACAGATATTTAGAGTCGTACCTGCATATGTCCTGAGCAGACAGGGTTGTTGATGTTCTTGAAGCTGTATTGCTGACCTGGAATAAGCAAATATTTATTATATTATCTTTTTTAACAACAGTTTGTCAGGAATGATCATTCTAAGTTTATAAAGCACTGAAAAACGTGTTGTTTTGTTGATGACTATATTATATTTTCTATAGGTATCCTGTTTCATATTCCAGGGATTCAACGTTTGTGCACTTACAATCATTCCGGGTATCTGCCTTTAATTTTTTTATTTAAAATGTTTTAAAGACACATTTCAAAAGTTGATTCATGAGGGGGGTATTTTACAACAAACAAACTTCAGAGATCTTAAAAAATAAACTAAGTTTACCAGTTTGAATTTAGAATTATACCTGTTTAACTCAGAATATCATAAAGCCCCAGCAGAATTTGGATAAATGTCTAAAATCAAGTTCCAGCGGAAACAGTTTCTGTAGCCATCAATAACTCCCTGGCATAATTCTGGCTAAGTAAGCATTGATTCTTCTTACCTAAAATGATAAAACAGCATCCAAACTGCTTTGTTTCTAAGTAAAAAACAACTCTTATTCAGTAATGCTTAACATTCTCACTTGCCAAGCATGCTGGTGACAGGATCATGCTGAGGGTCTAGTACTTTGAGATTGGTACTTAAAAAAGGAATGGAGTAATGAAAAAGATTATTCAAAAACGAATCTAAACTCAAACTAAAACTAATAACGAAAAATGTGTGCTTTGTTTAAAAGCCAGGTCAATGTTAAAAATATAGCCATATATTACATATATACTATATATATATATAGTTCATATTACCAGAACAAATAATGATATGAGGAATGTTCAAATATATACGCTGACTTATGAAAGCATGTTGTTTATGCCTACTAAAAAAATAAACTCTGGTTGAGATGAAACCTCCCAAAACATCAATATGACAATGCTTAAAATATTTAGCTTTTTCACATTTTTTCACAAAGAAACTCCATTACTTTTATTAAAGTATTACCTGGATAGAATCAGGTTGGCATCTGGTGACAATGTAAAGAACCGTGGTGTTATTTTTGATCAGGAAATGTGTTTCAAGTCTCATATAAAACAGGTCTGTAAGATTTCCTTCTTTCATTTTAGGAATATAGCAAAAATTTTAAATATTCTCTCTAGGTCAGATGCTTAAAAGCTAGTCCATGCATTTGTTACTTCAAGGCTGGACTATTGTAACTCTTTATTAGCAGGAAGTTCACAAAATGCAATTAAAAGTCTACAGTTGGTCCAAAATGCTGCAGCAAGAGTTCTGATGAAGCTTAAAAAGAGAGATCATATCTCCCCAATTTTAGCTTCCCTTCATTGGCTCCCTGTCAAACTTAGAATTGATTTTAAGATTCTTCTTTTGACATATAAAGCCCTCACTAATAAAGCTCCATCGTATATTAGAGATCTGATTACTCCTTATGTCCCTAACAGAGCACTTCGCTCTCAGAATGCAGGTTTACTGGTGGTTCCTAGAATCTCTAAAAGCACAATGGGAGGCAGATCTTACAGTTATCAGGCTCCTCTCCTGTGGAACCAGCTTCCAGCTTTAGTCCGTGAGGCAGACACCCTGTCTAGTTTCAAATCTAGGCTTAAAACCTTCCTGTTTGATAAAGTTTATAATTAGGAAGAGGTAGAGAAGACAGCCTAAAACGGTTGGGGGAGGAACTCAGTCTTGACAGACGGTTCTCCTTTGCTCTACCTTCTTCATGTCTCACTCTATAGGGTTAAGTTATTTAAGTTTTTCTATAGTTATGCTGCTATAGGCTTAGACTGCTTGAGGACAATCTGACCACTTCTCTCTCTGCTACTTTCTTCCTTTGTCCAATCTACTTAGTTACCGTTATTTCAACCTTGTTAACCTTTTGTTTTCTCTTAGTGTTCTTCTCTCCATAGTAATCACACCCGGGCTGGCGTTCTGTTAGCTGAGACAGCTTCTTGGAGGACAACATGGGCTGAGATGCTTCCAGTGACACTCTACAACTGCTGCTATAATCTCTATTATTTTAGTATCCTGTGCTTCTAATTTAGCTTTCTGTCTTTTCAAACCCCCAGTCGGTTGTGGCAGATGGCTGCTTGTACTGAGCCTGGTTCTGCTGGAGGTTTCTTCCTGTTAAAGGGGAGTTTTTCCTCTCCACTGTTGCTACATGCATGCTCAGTATGAGGGATTGCTGTAAAGTCAACGACAACACAAGCCATTGTTTTGGTCTGCTGATTCCAGAAGAGTGAATGCTGCAAGTCAATGACTCCATGCAATCTGCTGGGGTTCCTTAGATTGGAAACTTTTTCAAATTGATTTGTTTTGATGTATCTTTGATTTTAATTGATTTTCTGTGAAGTGCCTTGAGACGACACCTGTTGTAAATTGACGCTATATAAATAATCTGATTCTTGATTCTTAAAGCACAAATGAGTTGTTTCTACTTCTCGTCCGGATTTTTTTTCTAAAGCATTTTTCTAAAGCCCGCTTCTCTGAGTTTAGACCGCCCACCAGCACTTGTTTGGCTCTCTGTCGTTTGGATCTCTTATGTGATTGGCTGTCTCCACCGTCACTCCTTAGAAGCTAACATTAGAATAATCTGACGCACTGCTGAATTTTGTCTGTGATTGGAAAATCATATTGCTGGAGTCCTAAGCGCAATTGTAATTATAAATATATATATGGTTTTAAGGAGCGCGCAGTTTGCTCATTGGATGGAATCTGCTACTATAAGTTGGACATTTGTTTGTGTGATTGGGTCGGGTAAGCCAGAAGGGTTGTAAAATCAGATGTATTCATTTAATCTTTGGATTTGTGTTCATGTGCCTGAATCTAGCACCCTGCAGTAAACAACATTTTGATATGATCAAGCTATTTATGAGATATATTAATTAGCTCGAAGCCTCCCTAAAACGTGAGCAGTATTGACAGCTCTCTGGTTTCCAGTACTACTTTAAAAGCTGTGGTGTATGATGACAGATGCATAGTAGGTGGAGACGATGTTTCGACAGCTTTTACATCATATCCGGCCTTAATGTCAGTAAATTCAAGTAAAATGCAGACTTTGCTCATCCTGTGCGAAATCGCCACAAGTAACACAGACTTTGGGGGTAATGGGTGCGAATAGGCACTATGGAATCAAGAAAAACATAATAATGTTTTGCTAAATGCCTAATAACAAGTCAAACCTAAAAAGGAACCATGAAACTTAAAAGTAACAATTGAAACCTAGAAGAACTACGAGAAAACGTGGTGAACTGATATACTTTTTGTTAAAAAGTACGCCCCCCCTCACATTTGGAATAAAAATTTCGTCCATGTTGCCATTGTATATCCTATAGTAATTATCTCAATGCAACATACATGTAATGTATTATTTATATTTTAATGACTAAAACAAAGAAGTGGACATGACATAAAGAAGAAGCATTTGACTTAAAAACTATCTTTTCAACAGATGAAAACATCTTTAAAGAGCAAGAAAACCTTTAAAGAAACCTGAACGTTTGACAATGCTAAAAGAAAAATACAAAGATAGATAGAAGATGCCTCATATTACTTCAGCAGTATTTGCATGATTTTATGTAAAACGTTTTGATTTGTGTCCTTGGGTCTGAGGATTTTCAACAGAGATGTTAGTGGTTCAAAGATTTTTCATTCAGTCATTTTTCTAAAAACAGCAAATAAATCATACAACAGCGTCTTCTTAGATAATGTTTCAGCAAACCCATTGGTGAAAAATATTGATGTCTACTGCAAATTGTAATTGGCACATTACCTTGGAAATGTTGCTGGATCGACTGGCTGAGCGCCCAGGAGCTTTCTTCCCCTGCAAAAACAAAGAAACAAAGGTGTCGCTTAGGTACAATACCTCACAAAAACTCTTAGTCACTGAGCAAAGCAAAAAAAAGTTATTTAAAAATAATTAAATTAAAAGAATTTAAAAAACAAACAATTACAATAGGTGCTTAAACATTAAGAGAATGTTTCATCTGTCTATAAAGATTGAAATTACTTTGAAACTAGAAGACAAACATGCGTTGTGTTTATAAAATCAAGTGAATAAAATCAAATATAAAACAAAGCCAGGGTGTTTAATCTAACCACATTTTAACACCTGCTCTCTCTGCAGTATTTTCTGATCCTGCTGTATTTAGAGTTTTGAAAGCCAATGTCAGATGTCACATGTCCTCACAATTTCCCTCTGATCCAGGCTAAACCCAACAATCCTATTAGCTGGTTGTCCAGCACCAGGGGCGCCATGCTGTTCATCAGTGCGTTGCTATTTAAAGCCAACTTAAGGAACTTTATCTGAAACCTCATGGACAAGCGATTTTCTCAACTCAAAGTTTAGACCTTGAACTCAACTGTTGCCTGGACTTGACTGTGGCCTCAGCTCCTCGCTGCAGGAGTTGAAGTTAAAGGATTTAAATGATTATTCCAGCAGAATTGTTTTCTGCTCTGTGCTGGATCATTAGAAAGTATTTACAAAAAACAGCCATGGTAAAAAGTTAGCATGTCTGCACACAACAGCTGTATCATCCTTACATCTCAAACATCAAACCACCATGTTTCTGAAAAAGTGGAGTCTTGCGACCCCAACTTATTGCAACAGATAAAATATAATATCTTAAGTGAGTCAGATTTTTATATTTTACTAGTTTTATGCTATATAAATCATTTATCTCCGACAGCAGATTAGTTAAACAGAAATGTTGATCATTTGTAATGTGCTTTTTGAACAGCCAATCAGAGAGCAGACTCGCATCAGAGATTTTCCTGACTCAAGTACAGAAACTCTGATCAAATGGATTCCTTATGCTCCTATTAATGCAAATCAACACTTCCAGGACAGCTAAATTGACAACAGATGATAATCAGTTCTATCGGATGATTGAGTCAAACAAACAAGAATATCTACTTTTTTTGAAAATACAAACTTACCAACAATTTTCTACAGTTAAAACCTACAATTCAAAAAATCCTGAAAATATATGTGAAAGATCTCTTATGTTGCACCTCTTCATTGTCTTACATTGAAACAAATTAATACTCAAATTAGTAAAACAAAAAATATTAATAAATCATAATTTAAATGTGATAAACAACATTTCTTGCCTGAGTTTTACGATATGCATTTCTGATTATTTTGAGGTTTAAGAGGTTTAGAATCCTAATCATTTAAATAGAATCTACCTGACCATATGAAGTAAGTTATTTATCAGTATTTAAAGGGTTACAATGTCACTACTAAGGTTTTCGGACTCCAGAGAACCACAGTGGGATACTTTACCCAAGAATGTTGAAAATATGGAGTGAGAAACCTTCCAAGGAGTGGCCGGCTAACTATGATGACTTCAAGAGTACAGCAATAATTCATCCAGATGGTCAGAAAACAACATGGAACAACAACTGCTGACAGAAAAAAGGCAACGCTCAAAATCACATATGGGCGGCCAAAATCAACAATTATTCATCCAGATGGTCAGAAAACAACCTGGAACAACTGCTGGCCAAAAAAAAACAACGCCCAAAATCACATTGGCTGAAAAAATAAAAAAACATCCAGATGATCCCATGACTTCTTGAAAAAAAATTTCTGGACTGATGAGGAAAAAGTGGATATTTTTGGAAGCTTTGTTTCCTGCCACATCTGGTGTAAAACTACTACAGCAGTTCAGAAAAAGAGCATTAAAATGTCAAACATGTTGGGGGAAATCCAACACACTTATCTTGAGGTACCAAAGCACACCAGCAGTTCCTCCTCTGGGCGTCTTAAACTAAACATTTATATTTTGGAGCATCATACCCAATGTCCTGAGTTAAATTCTGTCGTAGTTGAGATGCTGTAGTCTGACCTTAAGCATGCTGGTCCTGCTTGAAAACCCTCCATGGTGGATATATTCAAACAAATTGTCAAAACATAGAGAAAATAGTTACATAGTGAACTAAAAGACTCATTTTGAGTTATCACCAGAACCTGATAGTACATGATGCTACCAAAAGTGGCACAACCAGTTGTTGGCGATTGTAGTTTAAAAACTGCTTTTTGCAATTATTCCATATATAATAAAAATTAGATAAAACTTAACTAGAAACAATCTGTAAACCACATTCATTAGGAGAGTAAAGATTCCAGAAATATTGCTGGGTTCTGTTTACTTTATTAGACAGAACGCAAATGTAGGAATAAGTCTGTGTCTCAGATTTATGGATAAAAAATCAAGAAGGATGTTAACAGGTTATACCTCCAAAATTTAAAACATATTTTACAAGCACACCAATCATAAGGTGTTTTATAGAGGATTTAGGTGAAGTTAACATCTCAATATTTGCACTACTGCGTTACGGATTCTATCATACTGTCACTGTCATTTACATTCTTTACTGCACCATTGTCTTGTCTCTTGTTTCACGTATGTTTTCTTTTTATTTACATTTTTACATTGTTTTACAGAACAATTCAAACTCCTGAATATAAATGAAACACATTGTAGTGCAAAGTAGAAAACTAGAAAGATTTGTTACCTGTGTTTGATTTTATTTATTCAGATTTGTGTAGGTTATTTACATATGGAAAACTTTAGTCTACAATCATTTACTTTACTGAAGCCATAAGTCAAGCAACAGCTTCAGTCTTACTTGTTATCAACAGAGAGTTTAACAGAACAAGAGTGTGTTTTTAAAAGGAACAGGTAGAACCAATTTGTGGATTATGATCTGAAAATTAAGTTTTTTGTCCAAATGGCAAAATTGTCTGAAAAAAATCAGCTACTTCTGTTATTCGGGAAAATATTTGACATGTGCCTTTTATTGTATGAAAGTTGAATCCTGTCCCTCTTAATAACCCAACTGAATAAAAAACTAAATAATTGTTTTTTTCTAAAAAATGTCAGACATCACTGTTAAAAAAAAAAGTGTTTTGAAAGTTTCCTGTGGGTGGCAACGGTGACAAACGACAACCTTTGTTTGTAAACACATCAACCCATAATGATACCACAGCTCATTATAGTTAATCATACTAATCATAAAAATAAACTAGAAAGATTTAAATCATTAGCCATTCCTGGAGTCAGAGGAGCGATCTAACACCTGGATGTGTCGATGGTTAACACTTACTTACGAGAACATTAGGGGAAAAAAATTCTGTTACTCCTGGTGAGTCATAAGCAACCTAACTGCGTTTCTACTCAGTGGAAATCACCAGAGCATAGCATTTTTTAAAACTCTTGTATACAGTTCAGTATTTTAGTAAAAGTGTTTCAAAGTTTTTAAAGACAACTGCGCCAAAACCTTAACATGCATAAGCATATAAAATATTACCATCATACTCAAAGCTGCTGTAGAAGAATTAAACCCCACGTTGGAAAAACACAATCTTTTATCTCAGATCATTATTATTATTATATCATTACTTAATGTCAAAAGCTTTAGTGTTCTCATAGGTCCTGTGTTTCTTTAGAAAGGGTCTTTTATTCAGCTAACCACCTGCGTCTTTATTTGGGTTATGTAAAAGGGTAAACAGTAAAAGGGTCAACACCCCTACAAGCAAACCACTAACAAACAATTAAATATCACAATCTTTAGCAAAAATGCATCATACATAATAAGTGTTTTACAAAGTGGATCAAAACCTTGCTCACAATACAGAAACAAAACTGGAATCTAATTCTAAAAGACTTGAAAAAGGGGAAAAATGTATCTCTACACCGACAATATTAAAATCTTATGTTGAAGTGAAAGTTTAAGTGCAACTCATTCATTGTAAGTGAGAAGTGTTGCAATACGCTGTAGTCCTAATTTCCTTGTCATAACATTAAATGTTTCTAGTACTGAATTGTTTTTAGGTTTTATTAAAGTAATGTATCTAAGGTATTATTGACATTTCTACGTTTTTAAATAAAAAAACACGTAACAAAAAATTTACCATTATACATAATTCTAGGGGATTTAACTCTAAGTTTTTGGGTTTAAAAGACTATTACTATAGTTTTAAAAGCTGCTACACCTGTATATTTAAATTTATGTTACAAATAACCAGCATAACAGAGACACAACTAGGAAGCTGTCAGCAACATCAAGCATATTTATTTACACCAGTGTAGAGTGTAGAGTAAAAACCTCGGGGTGTTCAGAGTTTCTTTTTATTCAAATTGATAGTTAATCCTAAAAAACTGCATGGAGATCAAAATTCAGATTATTTTTTCAAACATAAAATGAATTAAAATTTAAACCCTTCTCAGTCTATACTGGTTCTGGTTCCCTCTATAGTCTACAAATGCCATTATTGATGTAAAAGGCAACACCCCTACACGACAACCCAAGAAAAAACTGAAATTTCTATTGCTTAACTGTGCTTAATCCACAATTTACTCCAATAAAAGAACAAGAAAAGTTCCAGAGTAAAATATATTTGTTCTCACCAGAGTCTCTGCTTTTCCGTGAACACCTGAGTCTCAGGCTCAGCAAAGACTTGACAGAGTCTGTGTGTGGACATGTGCATGTTTGTGCCGAGGAGGATTAGGTGCTGTGGCGTGGACCTACAGGGTTTTCTTATTACAGTTCAATATTTTAAGCAGGCTTTGGAAAAAATGAACTAAATTCCTAAATTTAGGGAAAAAAATTGTTTTTATATATTCGGCACGGATCATGCATTGCTATAAATGCACCAGAATTAGCCAATTAGCTAGTTTTCATCACAAATATCAATACAACCGCTTCAAGTCTTTACCGTGGCAAGTGGTGATAATTTTGTCATAAATGGCAAAACTGCATCCTTTCTGATGGCTGACATTCATTACACTTGAAAAATAAACACACTACTAATATTAAAAGTTGGTATGTGCTTTTTTTGTTGTTTTTGCTTGTATCTCTATGTTATACCCCTTATGTGAATAATCCAGATGGCTTCCCATCCTAAAGGTATGTGTCACTTCCTGTTTAGAGGATCTTGTTTGGAGTAACAATTTGTAACAATTTTTTACTCATACCCACAAATGGGTGGAATGTGGAATTTGTATCCACAGAGAAAGGAAGAGTTTGTAGTTGTAAAAATTAGAGTTGTATTCATAAGACTTTGCACTCACAGCTTTTAGATTCACCCTCTCAGACTCACAAATATTTCAGCAGAATTTTGGGTACAAGAACCGTAGTGACATATAAACCCGAATATGAACGTTAGAGTTTTGCATGCACCTTTTTGACAGCGATCTTACTCCATAATCTTGTTGCTCTCCACTGTCACTCCGTGCTTGCTAAGGAAAAGGGATTGCTGTGAAGTCTACAACTTTTACAATGTTCTAGTTTCCCTAAATAAGGTTTTTGTTTGTTTGCATTGTTTAATTAATGAAATTTAAAAAACTCAAATTCAATTTTATTTAATTCTAAACTTGACAATATACTGACAAACTGTATGTACATAGAATGTTATTTCAGTTAAATAATTATTTTTGGTATTAATTCGATGTTGATGTAATAAAATTACTAAATTAATTTTTAACCAATTTTTACTATTTTACAAATTACTTTTTTTTTTTTTAGGTGGAAGTTAGGAAACTGATAACTTTATTGGTATAAAATTGTAAGAATCCCAGAGTTGCTCACACAGACCCAAAGATTTGATTAACAATTGTCTGTACTGTTAAAATATGACCTACATTTACTGATACGTAATTCAAAAAACTTTTGTTTATGTAAATTATTATGCGGCTATAAATCAGCTATAATCATAATTTTGTACACTTAATCCTGCAATAATAATAAAACAATTATCACTTTTAAATAACTCGAAGAAAAGTTTGGATAAATTTAAATTCAACAATGTAAAGAGCAATAAGTGATAACCCAGATCAACTCTGAGAAGATTATATTAGGTTCCTCTATAGAACAAGCTATTAGTCCAGACTCTAATTTAAGATTTACTTCTAAAGTTTACACATAGCCTATATCGTGCTTCCACAGGCTGCTGAAGCACTTGCTGACCTCTTTTAGTTAATATGCCTCCTTTTATTGCTTGAGACTTGATTTATGTATAGGTTGACTGCTTTGATGACTTTAATTTTGAGTTCTCCCTTATTTGTTCCAAGTGTTAGTCTGTCCCAAATTTTGTAAGGAAGATTTCCCCAAGACTTTTTTTTCCTTTCTTTTCTTTTTTTTTTTTTTTGCCTTGTGAAGTATCTCAAGATAAATTTTGTTGATTGCTGTTTTGCATTACTTTTGGTTTCTAGTTAACAGAAAAAATCACATAAATATTAATGTTGCACCATTTTATGCCATGCTAAGCTACACATACTCTCACTCTACACTAACAGTTTCCCTTAGACTACCACAAGCTGGAAGTGACTGCTAATGGGGGGGAGATCAAACTTTCTTTCTGTATTAACCTAATAATTATCCGGCTAAATGCTAAGTGATGAACTTTTATCCCAAAACGGTAGGTCATCCAGGGTGTAACAGGACTTGAGTTTTTTTTTTAGAAGGTACTTGAATTTGCTCATTTGATTCTCTTGTAAAATGCTTTTTTACTTTAACACATAAAGCAAACCAAGACATTACAAGTCAGCAGCTTAAGCAATATGGTCCACATGCCAAGTTCCGGAGGTTTTTCTTCCACGTTTTACAAATTTAAACAGACAACCAACAGGATAATGCCAACTAGAGGGAAACAAAGACCTAAAACCTGGGAACTAGGACAGAAAGTTATTTTTAGCCTATTGTTGAATGGTAATTGTCTTAGTCTGTTTAAAATTACATTTTAATCTCTGACTATTTGACCTGCTTGAACAGAGAAATACATTGTGGGATTTGTATTAGCCGTTATAAAAGTCCTAAATATTATTAATTAGTTATGTCATCCAGCTATGTGATATTGTGTCACAATATCTGAAACCTGCAGTATTTCAAGCCTAAAGCCAGCAAACACAGACTCTCTTGTCAGAGTTCCATAACTAAACACAACAAACAACCTTCAACCTACCATCTGATCTACATCTTCTATACTGCTGTAAAGTTGTATCAAAAACAGCATAAACAGGCCAAACCCAGAGAGTTTATAAAACACTGTGTTCCAGGAACTCAACGACTCAACTCAAACACTCTATCCGTTCCAGACACAACGACTTCGGGCTTCCCCTCGCTGCCTACACTCAACATTCTCCACTGCCAGACAAAATCACTTTGCAGCTTCATGCATTTTTAATTTAATGTGGGCTGATAAAAGGTTACACAACGTGAAAGGAAGTAACGAGAAATCATGTGCAGTTCCATCACATTCTGTGACTACTTTGTTGTGAGTTGTGATAGGATGTTACCTCAACTGTTCTTATAGATGGATGAAGACAAACAGAAACCTTCAAAATCAGTTAAATAAAAGCATATCAGTTTTGTTTATGCGAGTCATGAGTCACGTGCAAAAAGAAGTTAGCCCGTATGGAAGCATAATAAATAACTTGGAAGATGTTTTTAGTATTCTATCAATATAAAAGATTAAAGGTTTACAATCTTTCCAAAGTTGAGTTATTTTTAAAACAAGAACATTTGCACACAGCCTCTATGTGTTCTTCTGATTGGGAGCAGAGATAGAGAGTATCTCACCTCATTCTTGTCTTTGGAGCGAGGAGCCTTCTTCACATAGCTGGCCGTCTCTCTTGCTGGGACCACAGTTATCTGCTGTACTGGCATGCTGCTGTTTCCAAGCAACCCTGGGTGCTACTCCTGCAGCCTTCCCATCACGCTGGCTGCCCTCTGGAATTTCATGTCCAGGTTAGAGGCTGTTTTTAGAAAAGAAAAAAAAAATCAGATGCCTGCTCCCGGATTGCTCCCCTTAATGGCCCAATCCGGATCATCGGAAGTGATGGAGGCAAAATGGGATCAGGTCACCGAGGCAACAAGAAGACAGTTCTGAGGATGGTGGGGTGTGAGGTCGTCATGGCGACTGGGAAGTTACTCAACAGTGTGCACTGTTAGCTCCTTTTCCTCCCGCCTCCTTCTGGTGGATGGACAAGAGAGGAAGAGTTGAGAGTGGTAAACAAGAGAGCGTGGAAGATGTCCGTGGAGTCTGTGTCTGTGCTAAGGGGGCGGAGGCAGGATTTTGTCGTGCTCCCTCTACAACAGGGATAAGGTCCACAAGGATTAGATTAGGGCTTAGACTAACCCCAATCTCCTCTTCTAACCAGTGGTGTAGCTAATAAGCTTATACAACTCGTTCACATGGACACTGCCCACTCAGTCACACACACACACACACACACACACACACACACACACACACACACACACACACACACACACACACACACACACACACACGACTACTGGCAGACTCCCTGCAGTTAAGTAATATGCTGACAGTCTTTAAAACACCTTCTGTCTCTTGCCGGGTTAAAAAAAAACCTGAATAAAGAGACATTACACATCCAACCAGAGACAATGTAAAAGACTAAAAAAAAGGTTGGCAAATACCTTAGGTGTGTGAGGATGGTGATGGATGGATTTTGTTTCACAACAGCCTCAGGTTTAAGGATTATCAAAGATATAATAGGAAACCTCTTAACCATAGCAGTGGTGCCTGGGTTAAGAAGCATCGTCTGTCCAAACAAAAAATCAAAATAGGTTCATTAGACATATTTTTATGGTTTGCTTTTTAAATATTTAATTGGTCTTAAGGTAAAGCTAAGGAACTTTGAAGTCCAAACTGGATACCAAAATCAAGGTAAACTCAGGGAAGAGCACACCCATGCTATTAAATTTGCTTAGAGCCATTTATTTTACAAAGGTTAAATTAATGCCCGGAATGAATTTGTTTTTTATCCTCAAACTACCCTAATTTCTGACAACAAAATCTTAATATTATTATTCATTTTAGGGATTTTCTTTTTCTTAAATTTAATTAAGATCAGCTTAATTACTATTAATTCATTTACACATAATGTCCAAACCAACTCAGACTTGGCTTGAATATTTTTTTCATCCTTTCTTTTCTTAAAAACATTAAATACACTTGACAGAAAATACATGAAGACATTTTTACTTTATTCCAATCAACCCTTTTGAGAGAATTAACCTAATTTAAAGGCTTAGATGTTTGCTTTTTATTTTGCCCAATCTTTTGCATCCGCTCTCAGCTCCCTGCTGGACAAAAGTAAAACTGCAGCAGAATGCTGCCACCAAGGGACTGGTGTGTTCCAGACCCTACACAGTTTTAGTGTTTCATACAGTGGTTTTTACTATAAGGGTCATCACATCTAACCAGAGCACCTTCCTTCTGTGTTGTTTGCATGGCTGGTTGCAAACTGCACAGGGGAGTTTTAATGGCCTCGTAAACAATTTTACAATCTTGCCTCCTCTATAAATGGACTGATCTCTCTATGTTCAGATGATGGATTGAATAGAAGTCTATGAGATGTTCAAAGCTTGAAATATTGTTTCCAACTGCTTTATATTTTGCCATCTCCTCCTCCCTGACCTTTCTTCTTCATGATGCTGGTTCTTTTCTAAGGGTTTTCAGCATGTAGCCAGATATGTGGGAAAACTATTTTCATGCTATTTGGTATTTTTTTCATTCAAAAACTCAATTTTAAATCACTAAAAACAATAATTCATGAAAATTCTGACCAAAGTGGAAATTTGAATAACCTCCATAATTTGTAATTCTTTGTGCATGATAAACCAGACTTTTGAGGTCAAGCGCATCGCGATCTGCTACAAGTAATGGAGGACTTAGTTCCCTTAGTTCCCATTGTTGCTGTATTGGAAGTGCATCAGGTGAAGGAAACAAATGACTGCTATCAGAGAGTTCTGTTTTTTCTGTCAAGAGGACAATGGTTTTACACCCCCCCTTTGTGTTCGGCATTTTTGAAACAAACTGCAGTGGCATATTTGTGCATGTTCATGTGGATGAAAACATATCTAAAAACCAATCCCGAATAAACCTTTTCTTTTCTTTCTGCCCAGAAAACAGCAGAACTCTGTTTACTCAGTAATATAGGTGACTTCTGAAGTTTTACAGTATTTTTAAAGGGTATCAGAATTAATAAATATATGAATTAATACCTTAGCATACCAAAACATTTGATATTTTTATTTATAAGAGAAAGCAAAAAATCATGATTTTTTTATAGCTACATAAAATGTTCTACCTTATTTTGATCTATAGTATATCCTGATAAAATACAATCAATGTTCTTGGTTTAACCTGACATGTCGTGATAACATTAAAGCAGTTTCAATAATTTTATTTTTTTTTATTTTTTTTGCAGCCGAAAGATTGTATTGGTAAAAAAAAATAACCAGCAGCTCTGCTCCTGACCACAGAAACAGAAGTGGTCACACTAAGGTCATGCATAGTTCTTGCTACAACATGTGTTTATGCAAAGACCTTCAGAGAGGGAACGTTATAAAACCCCAGGAAGTTGTCTGAAAAGGCTGTCATTTATTGCTAAAAACCAAACCCACCACAATTGTGGTGAACGAGTCAACAAACCTGCTTTACTGCAAATCTACTCAAATGAACAGCAGGAGTTTCCAATGCAAAAACGCAGCTTTACTTAACACCAAAAAAACTCTCCTGAAACTTCTAGGGCTCACAGGAAACGTGGGATACCTTTTCTCCAACACATTCTCATACTAAGTCACAGGCCCCATAAATAATTACGGTAAATACGATCTCACTTAAACTTGAGACCTAATGTGTAAGTCAGCTGGTTACAGCTTTTGAAACTCCTTAAAAGAGAGAAAGACAGCACAAGGCGGAGAGTGTGGGCATGAACTACAGATGCTCTGGGATGATCTGCATCTGAACGCTCTTGTGACACAGCAGGTGAGTGTTTAGCTCTGATTTTACTTTATTCCATGTGATGAGTGCTCACCTTCAGAGCGCTGTTCATTTCACCATTGTTACTAACAGCAGGCAGTTGTTGAAGCAGTTCTGCGCAAATGGCTTCTATGGTAACCGAACTTGAAGCGTGGACTATCATGTTCTCCATTCTGGTTTTTGGCCTCTTCACACTCATCGGGATGATCAAAGAGGAATGTCCACACCTGCAAGGTGAGGCTGCAATAAATAAAAATGCTCACAGGGGTTTGCTTCAAATGATGCTAAAATTGCAGTTCAAATTGTGGACTGATAATCTTGCAATTCTGAAGAAGACTAAAACGCTGGTACTGGTTTCCAGAACTCATAGAACCAGTTTGCTGGCGGACTAGAGAAGAGAGTTGCTTTGGTCAGGAGTGTCAGGCGAGTTCCTGAGCAACAGCAGCCAAACAAACTATTGTGAGCTCCATGTTTGAAACTCCACAGTTTCATGTAGATGTTGGGCTGCTAACAAGAACAATGACTTTACAATCTAGAATTATCATCAGATGAACACAAGCAGAATTTCGGTTATCTTCCTGCAGTTGGTTTTAAAATCACCATTCAACAAATTCAAGTAGGTCAATGTAAACCTTCAGCTGTGGTCAAACTGAAGTTTTTTTCTTTCCAGTGAACTTGTGAGCGTTATATCTGACTCAGTTCTGTACCACTCTACACCACTTCCGACATGCTTTTAAAAGGTTGGTCGAACCTCAAGCAAGTACTCAGAAGAGGGTTTATTTCGTATGTTGCTGTTACTTTGTAAATTCACCCGCCTTCCAAATTTAGAGTAATATCATCGGTGAGTTAAATGCATATACTTGTAAAGATGATTTGTGTGTTTTCCATCCTACTTATATGCATTTTTAAATTAAGAATCAAGAATCAAGAATCAGTCTATTTATATAGCGCCAATTTACAACATGTGTCGTCTCAAGGCACTTCACAGAAAATCAATTAAAATCAAAGATACATCAAAACAAATAGATTTGATAAAGTTTCCAATCTAAGGAACCCCAGCAGATTGCATCAAGTCATTGACTTGAAGCATTCAATCCTCTTCAATCAGCAGACAAAAACAATGGCTTGTGTTGTCGTTGACTTTACAGCAATGCCTCATACTGAGCATGCATGTAGCAAAAGTGATGAAGAAAATCTCCCCTTTAACAGGAAGAAACCTCCAGCAGAACCAGGCTCAGTACAAGCAGCCATCTGCCACAACCGACTGGGGGTTTGAAAAGACAGAAAGCTAAATTAGAAGCACAGGATACTCAAATAATAGAGATTATAGCAGCAGCTGTAGAGTGTCACTGGAAGCATCTCAGCCCATGTTCTCATCCAAGAAGCTGTCTCAGCTAACAGAACGCCAGCCCAGGTGTGGTTACTATGGAGAGAAGAACACTAAGAGAAAACAAAAGGTTAACAAGTTTGAAATAACGGTAACTATGTAAATTGGACAAAGGAAGAAAGTAGCAGAGAGAGAAGTGGTCAGATTGTCCTCCAGCAGTCTAAGCCTATAGCAGCATAACTATAGAAAAACTTAAATAACTTAACCCTATAGAGTGAGACATGAAGAAGGTAGAGCAAAGGAGAACCGTCTGTCAAGACTGAGTTCCTCCAACAACCGGATTAGGCTGTCTTCTCTACCTCTTCCTAACTATAAACTTTATCAAACAGGAAGGTTTTAAGCCTAGATTTGAAACTAGACAGGGTGTCTGCCTCACGGACTAAAGCTGGAGCCTGATAACTGAAAGATCTGCCTCCCATTGTGCTTTTAGAGATTCTAGGAACCACCCGTAAACCTGCAGTCTGAGAGCGAAGTGCTCTGTTAGGGATAGAAGGAGTAATCAGATCTCTGATATACGATGGAGCTTTATTAGTGAGGGCTTTATATGTCAAAAGAAGAATCTTAAAATCTATTCTAAGTTTGATAGGGAGCCAATGAAGGGAAGCTAAAATTGGGGAGATATGATCTCTCTTTTTAAGCTTCATCAGAACTCTTGCTGCAGCATTTTGGACCAACTGTAGACTTTTAATTGCATTTTGTGAACTTCCTGCTAATAAAGAGTTACAATAGTCCAGCCTTGAAGTAACAAATGCATGGACTAGCTTTTTAGCATCTGTCCTAGAGAGAATATTTCTAATTTTTGCTATATTCCTAAAATGAAACAAGGAAATCTTACAGACCTGTTTTATATGAGACTTGAAAGATATTTCCTGATCAAAAATAACACCAATGTTCTTTACATTGTCACCAGATGCCAACCTGATTCTATCCAGGTCAAGTGGCTGACTAAGCAATTTCTTTTTTAGAGGTTTATTATTAAATTAATCAGATTTCTATAAGTTAATAACGACTCTGTATTTTTTGTTATGCTTGAAATGTGTGTTTCTAATTATTGTTACTTTAGTGTTATTTTGCATGCTTTTATTTGCTCATCACTTTTTTGCAGATGTTTCAGATTTTTTTTGTATATAATGTTTCTATTTAATAAACTACAGTGGTGATCTTGTCATGAAACGAAAAGATCTGGAGGTCGTCCGGCAGGACAATGGCAGGTAACACAAAGACTTGGAGGTTTTCCGGCAGGAAGACGACAGCAACCACAAAGACTTGGAGCTCGTCCGGCAGGACAACGGCAGGAACCACAAAGATCTAAGGGCTGCTCATCAGAACGGCAGAACCCTCGAAGATCTGGAGGCCGCCCGGCAGGACGGCACCGGAATGTAGTTCCAATAGTGGACGGTGGTCTGCGCCGGACCATAGTCCTTGAGGCTTGTGGAGGCAGGAGAAAGGAGAAACTCTCAGGAGACCGCTGACGGCGAAGAGTCCTCGGCGGAGACCCTGACGGCGGAGTACCCTCGGCGGAGGTCGCTGACGGCGGAGAGCCCTCTGCGGAGACCACTGATGGCGGAGAACCATCGGCGGAGACTTGTGACGACAGCGGCGCAGCACCCATGACAGACGCGGCGACAGGGCCCCCTCGACGGAGATCGCAGACGGCGCTGACAGGGCACCCTCGACGGAGGCCTAAGACGGCGCCGACAGGGCACCCTCGACGGAAGGCGTGGATGGCACCTAAGATGGATCGCTGGTCCTGGAACCGGAGGCAAGCTGAACACTGAAACCCGACTGGCGACCTGTTCTCTTCCAGCTTGCTTGGAGAAGAACCCAACGGTAGACAGTGTGTGGCCAGCCGGAAGGACTCCGACGGGTCACACCTGATCCCCTCTGGACTAGCAGGAGCTGGGGGTAGATCACACCGGACGCCCTCTGGAATCTCAGAAGGTAGAGGCGGGTTGCACCTGAATCTCAGAAGGTGGAGGTAGGTCACACCTGACCTCCTCAGGAATCTCGAAAGATAGAGGCGATTCACACCAGACACCTTCTGGAATCTCAGAAGGTTGAGGCAGGTCACACCGGACCCCCTCAGGAATCTCGAAAAGTAGAGGCAGGTCGCACCTGACCCCATCTGGAATCTCGGAAGATAAAGGCAGATCGCACCTGACCCCCTGTGGAATTTTGGAAGATAGAGGCGGGTCACACCGGACCCCCTCTGGAATCTCAGGTTGAGGCGGGTCACACTGGACCCACACAGGAATCTGGATAGGTAGAGGCAGGTCACTGCTGACCCCGTCTGGAATCTTGAAAGGTAGAGGCAGGTCAGACCTGACCCCCTCTGGAATCTCAAGAGGTAGAGGAAGGTCACACATAACCCCCTCTGGAATCTCATAAGGTATAGGAGGGTCACATCGGATTCCCTCAGGAATCTCGAAAGGTAGAGGCGGGTCGCACCTGACCCCCTCTGGAATCTCAGAAGGTGGAGGCAGGTCACACCTGACCTCCTCACGAATCTCGAAAGATAGAGGCGATTCACACCCAACACCCTCTGGAATCTCAGAAGGTTGAGGCAGGTCACACCGGACCCCCTCAGGAATCTCGAAAGGTAGAGGCGGGTCGAACCGGACGCCCTCTGGAATCTCAGAAGGTGGAGGCAGGTCGCACCTGACCCCATTTGGAATCTCGGAAGATAGAGGCAGGTCGCACCTGACCCCATCTGGAATCTCGGTAGATAGAAACAGGTCGCACCTGACCCGCTGTGGAGGGCCTCGGATGCTGGTTCTGCTGTTGGCTTCTTACGATGGCGTCTTTTATGACGAGGAGTTTGTTTGATGGAGAATGAAAGAGTTGATTCAAACTGGTGAAGGCTGGATTTGGATTCGAAGACAGGAACAGGAAGACTCGGATCGTTCACTGAAGTCTCACGGGGAAGCAGAGGAGGCATCTCTGCTGAATCATGCTGATCCTCCCGGAAGTAATGGGAGGCACCAGCCACCAGAGCAAACTGAGATGAGGAAAATGAGCCAGCCTTGAGCCTCGGAAGGAAGTTGAATGAGGAGCAGAATGAGGAGAATCGGTAAACCCAGCCAAAAGCTCATCCACTGTATTCCCACAGGGAGAGGGAGAGGCGGAGGCATCTGCGCAGAAACACGCTGTCCTTCCCGGAAGTTGTGAGAAGCGTCAGCCACAAGAGTGGACCATGAAGTGCCGCACGTATGGCGCCGTCCTCGGCGCTGAGAGGATTGTAGTCCTGAGTTGGCGTAGATGAGCCGTTTTGCTGCGGACCGCTTACAGGAGGAGAAGGAGGGATCGCCAACTGCGTCCGTCGGTCTGATTCAGGCGGCTCCACTGGAACTTTGGTCCGGCACGCATATTTCCCTGCCTCACGATTAAGTAACTCGAACAGAGTGATCATCTCTGAGCCCGTCGCTAGGTCGCTGCTTGGACTTTGAGCAGCAAAACCATTTGTGGTGAGAAAGCAGCTTACTCGGACATAAAAGTTTGTGAACCGGGATTCTGTCGGGTGAATTGTTGCTCCATTTCCTCCAGCCGCAGTGGAGAAGGATTTCCACGTCGTCTTATAGATTCCTTTGCTAATTCCCTCTACTACTGGACCCAGCGCTGTCCAGAACCTTGTTCTTTTCTTTGGCTGGAATCTTCTGAGGCGAAGCTGCGAGGATCATGTAGAGGAGGGTAACGGAAGGAGCAGGGATGAGACATGTTGTGAACCGGAGAAAGGTTAATTTCTGCAGGGTCCAGGCCTTTTTGCTCGATCATCTGTCATGAAACACTGTGTTGATGTGGACCCAGATGCAGAAGATGGAGACGGTGTTGAATGAGATGAGGATTTTATTGCAGGTTTTGGATTATGAATACAGGAACCCATAACAGCAATGGAACACAGAGATCAAATGCTGGCGTGGCATGAGATAAGTAGCAGAACAGAGAACGGTAGACTGGAGACAACGAAAAAACTCAGCAGGAATACTGGAGGTAACAAGGACGACGACAACAAGGACACTGAGCAGGGAGGAACCTAATGTTGATGATTGAGCGATAAGTGGAGAGAAAAGTCAGGCTTAAATGCTAGGATGGTGGTAAGTTGGAACCAGAGATTAATTACATAACAGAGTGAAAACAGGTGTGCATGGTTAAAGGGGAAATATAAGCTGAGAAGTAAAGAGAGAGCAGGGGAACTCACAAGAGGAAGATTACCCATAAAACAACATCTAAGAAGACTCACCAGAAAAGGAAATAACATAAGGGAAACAAAAACGTCATAACAACAAAGTAAACTATACAACTACAGCAAACTAACCAGCGACCAATAACAACATAGACCATGACAGATCTTACGGCATTGATAAAATTATTTGCTGGGATACAGACTAACAATATCATTTTAGCACAGTACATTTCTATATGTCGTGCAAGAATAGATCTACCTCAGTTATAACCTTTTCTAAACTGCTTCAGCTGTAGGTTACTTCAGTCGTTCTCAACACATCAGTTGTCTTTAATCGCCTCAAAACAAAAACGAAGTTAAGAGTTGAAAGTTCATTCTGCTTTAAAACTATGGAATAGTTTACTATTAGGTGACAGAAAACTTTGGACTTTCCACAAACGTAACTACGTATAGAGAAGTTTTTTGGTGATTTTCTTTGAATAACTGGGGATATATACATGGGGATTTTCAAACCCCAAAACATCAGTAACATTTTTTACATCCTTTTTTCTTATCTTAAATGTTATTTATTTTTTGCATAATTTTCAAAACTCCCTAGAACAAATCACCCTTTTTTTTTTTTTTCTCTCAAGTGTACGGTTACTGTTCAGGTTGAGATTAACAACCATTGGACCAACCATGCTGTTGGTAGTGTTTTAATCATGGTGTGGAAAATTACCAAATCATCACCATCTGTTTATCAGAAAATCATAGAAAAAACTAACCATGTAGCAATGATTTAGACATTTTTACACACAGTCAGTAAATGCACCATAGTCAAAAAGGATATTAGATGTGACAATGCTAATATGAAAGCAATACTATACTGTATTATGTTTGTTTCTTAATATTCCATTATATATGTAGTACTGCTGCTAAAATAAAATAAATTATATAAATAAATAAAAACACAAGAAACCCAGTTATCTTAACTGTTTATATACAAGTGAAACCTTCTGTTGGAAAAACTGATACAAGATGACGAAGAGGAAGAAAAAAAGAAAAGAGAAAAAGAACAAGATGACGTTTTTTTTCAGAAAACCATTTTAAAAACCTGGAAATCCTTTTTTACTTACCATAATACAAGATGTGTTTGCTGTTTTATTATTACTTTATTATTTTACTGTCTCATTTATTTGTATTGGATGTTTTCAGTGAGATACTATTTTATTTAATTATTTTTTCAGAAACTAACGAAAAATCCAAAAGCAAGGAGATGTTGGTGTGAGGCAGAAGTCCTTCCCGATAATAAGCCGTGAGACCAACTCAGCTGAAGCCTCATGTGTGGCCATGAATCCTTATCACTTCATAAAACAAAGTGTGTATGCTGACTTCTGAATGTGTGTTTGTGCATGCTTTGTTTAAGGATCTAGTGTAACTTGTTTCACGAATGGGACACAAAAGGAGTGGCCTATATTGTGCAACTAAAAAAAGCAATAAAGACACACCTGCTCCAACCAAGTTGCTCATGACAGCATTGCCTACCGGCCTCATCCTTCAGGTTTTCAAGACAGAACAAGAGGAGCTTCTTTTGTTAACTGTGAATTTGGAAACCCGCCTGTGTAGTTCTTCTATCGGTAAGTCACACAACAACACTAAAAATTTGTATTAGCAAGAAACGAATATGTGTTCTCTTTATAAAAGGTTAGAATAAATTTAGGTCAGAGGCAGAAAGTGCACTGTTTGGACCAGTTTACTTTTGACTTGTGGAGGTGTGACTGATTTATAGCAGGTATTACAGAGCTGAGCCTGTTTGTAAACGGGAATTGTTTGACAAGTTGAACCAGTTAAGAGATCAAATGTTTATCCAGCCTTTTTTATTCATGTGTTGCCTTTGGCATAATTTTACATAAAGTTGGTTTTAGATTAATTTCAAATGTTTAATAAAGACTAAAGCTGAGACCTTGTGGGTGCAGATGTAGATTGTGGAGAAGTTCTTACATTGAAATGTGGCATTTACTAAAGTAAAGTCCACTTAAAAGTTGAGTGTCTCTATTTGCTTTTTTGTTTTATTTCTTTAGTTCTGACTTTCAAACCACAACATGACCCAGTTCAGGAACTTTCTGTAATTTCACTTTAGTAAATGATTCTCCAAAAGTTATGAGATTAACCCTTGTAGTTTAAATATATATGGATGAATTCTACAATGTAAACACAATATGCATGATACAGCTGGTGAAAACAAGTGTGCAGTGGTCTTTTAAAAATCATCATTAAATGTTGTGTTTTATATATATATATATATATATATATATATATATATATATATATATATATATACATACATACATACATACATACATACATACATACATACTTACATACATACATACATACATACATACATACATACATACATACATACATACATATATATATATATATACATACAGGACACTGATACCACCCGCGGCCCTATTATTTGGCCTGGGTGGGCCTTATAGCATGATCTCTGTGCCACAAGGTCCGCGGAATAGCACAGGCCACAAATAGCAGGTAAGCGTGCCCGCTCAAAAGTGCTCGGACACACGCTCAACTCCGACAAACCGCCCGCTCGCTCAGCTCACTCCACTTGCGGTCAGCTCCGCGTCCGCAACTGTACATTATATGCAAATGAGCACAGACACCGAGCCGAGCGCGATCTGAGCGGGATAGCGAGTCAGAGTTGAGCGACCGCACGAGGAACCCATGAGCGAGCGCGCCTGAGATTCACACACACACACACACACATGCCCACAACCATTGCTCCCCCAGACAGCTCCGTGCCCGCAAACCTGGAGGCAAAAAAACCACGCCACACTGAGTCGCTATCCCCAGTACCTCAAAAAAGCATTTCAGTATTTGACAATTTTGTTACATTTGTGATTGTACTGTATGTCTGCACATAATAGGGAATGTTGTTCAAATAACAATATCTGTGGAAAAATAAAAAAGTCCAAAGTACGTAACGGTATCGGTGCGTACTGAAATCCAACTACTCGTACACTACTCATTTTAGGAAAAAGTGGTATCACATCATCTCTAATATATATATATATATATATATATATATATATATATATATATATATATATATATATATATATATATATATATATACATCAAGTTCAAGTTAAGTTCAAGTTAAGTATATTTGTAACATACATGGTCATACAAAGTACAACTTGCAGTGAAATGCTTTGTTGTGACTGCTCCGTCACACTAATTAACTAAATACAAAATAGGTTAAAATTGAGTGGTGTCCTTTACTATCCTTCTGGCACTTGTCCAGCACCGTTTCCTGTATATGGACTGCAGGTCAGGAAGTTCAGTCCGGATTATGCGCTCAGCTGAGCGCACCGCCCTTTGTAGAGCTTGCCTATCCTGCTTTTGTGCTGTTTCCGAACCAGGTTGTGATGTTTCCCGTTATGATTGATTCAATGGTGTAGTTGTAAAAGTTATGAAGCACCTTGGATGGTAGTTTGAAGTCCTTTAAGCGTCTAAGGTGGTGAAGACGCTGACGGGGCTTCTTTGCCAGTGCAGTGGTGTGATAAGACCATGACAGGTTCTCAGAGATGTGAACACCAAGGTACCTGAAATTGTCTACTCTTTTCACTGCAGTGCCACTGATCATAACGGGGTGATAGTTCCTCACCTGCTTTATGCTGCAGTCTACTATCAGCTCCTTTGTCTTGATGATGTTAAGGAGGAGACAGTTGTCCTGGGACCAGTCCTCCAGGTGTTTAATCTCCTTTAGGTAGCCCCTTTCATCATTGTTGGAGATCAGGCCCACCACGACAGTGTCGTTGGCAAACTTGACAATGGTGGTCGAGCTGGAAGTGGCCGAACAGTCAAATGTGTACAGTGAGTACAGCAGGGGGCTCAGGACACAAACCTGGGGGGCGCCTGTGTTGATAGTGAGTGCAGGTGAGATGTGCTTTTCTACACACACAGCTTGTGTTCTATCCGTCAAGAAGTTGGAGATCCAGTGACATAAGGATGGGTGAAGTTCCAGGTTCTCCAGCTTGATGGTTAGTTTAGAGGGGATAATCGTGTTAAATGCTGAGCTGTAGTCAACAAACAGCATTTTAACATAATTACCCCGCCCGGCGTCCAGGTGTGTTAATGTGGTGTGAAGGAGGTAGGCAATGTCATTATCTGTAGAACGGTTGTGGCGGTATGCAAACTGTAATGGGTCCATAGAGTCCGGAAGTGATGAGCTGAAAAAGTCTCTGATGATCCTCTCGAGACACTTCATCACGACTGATGTCAAGGCGACGGGGCGAAAGTCATTTAGGCAGATTGGCTGGTTCTTCTTGGGGACTGGAACGATGACGGACTGTTTGAAGCCCGCTGGTACGATGCCCTTGGTCAGGGATAGGTTTAGAAGGTCTGTGAACACCGGTGCTAATTCTTCTGCGCGGGCTTTGATGACTCGCTGAGCAATCCCATCCAGTCCTCCTGCTTTCCTGGTGTTCACTCTCCTGAAGGCTCTCCGTACAACACTCTCCCTGAAGATGAGGGGTCCCTGCATTCCGACGAGCTCAGTCTTCATGCTAGATACACCGGTAGTGCTGACAGCATCGCTAGCGCTGTTAGCGCTGCCGGTTGCAGTTTCGAAGTGAGCATAGAAGGTGTTCAGCTCGGTTGCCAAAGACGCGTCCGCACTCACCAATCTGGAGGGTGGGCTACTGTAGTCCGTGATGGTCCGTAGTTCCTGCCACAGGGTTCTAGAGTCACTCTGCTGGAAATGTGTCTCTATTTTCTCCCCGTAGCGCCGCTTCGCCTCTTTCACCACCCGGCATACTCCATAAGACGCAGCTTTATAATCCTCCATGTTACCGCTGATGAGCCCCGCATTGAAGGCGGCGGTGCGAGAATTCAGAGCGCTGCGGACGATTTTATCCACCCACGGCTTCTGGTTGGGAAAAGTTTTCACAACAGATTTTTTCACCGTATCGTCCACCAGTTTCCCAACAAATCCCAGAACCGCTTCCGACGTCATCAGCGGGACTCTTGCGTAACATTACCCAGTCTGCGTCATCCAGAGTGTCCTTTAACGTAGCCACAGATTGGTCCGTCCAGCGCGTGACCTCCCCCCGTACATACATATATATATATGTATATCACGAAGAAGAAGCTTTTGTCCAGGAAAAACACCAAGTGCAGACTGGTCTCATGGTAGTTAACACCTTTTCTTCTTCAGATTAATAAGCAGCATTTATAGGAGCCAGCACCCATATATCCCGCAGAATTCTAAACAGTTATGAATCAAGAACACTCCATATTTGTGGTAGATTCTTTTTCAAAGGATTGTGCTTGTTCTGACCAAGAGGAAATACTTCTAACCATCCACAAACTAGTTAGTGAGGAATTTTCTATTTTCTGCACAATGGAACGCAAAATAAAAAACATGACTCAGAAATCTTGACATTTGGACCTGAACCTTTCAAGAATTCCCCCATTACCCAATAATTCGTGTATAATTGTATATAAACATATTCTTTGTCTTGTCAGTTCAAATGGGAACAGTCAATTATTTTTATAAAAATTACAGGGGTTTAATATATCAATACACAGAATGTGTTTCTAATAACATAGAAACAGGCTTGCACTGAGTTCTGGAAAACAGCATTGGGATTTATTCTCGTTCATACGTGGAATCAGTTTCAAATTGCAGAAACATCTGAAGCAGTCAAAAACTGTTAGTAAATAATTACATGGATTAGACACCACTGGTCTTTGTTATGTTGGTATTTTCAGTGTCATTTCATATTTCGAAATGTATGCATTTAGAATGAATCTTCAGATGTTTTCTTAATTAGGAGACACTTTTGAATTAGGTTTTTAATTTCAGTTTTTCTTTTCTGATTAAATCTGAAACAGGTGGTTAAAAACACTGTTAAAAATGACACACAGCCAGTAAGTTAATAATTAACCAGCAGTTATGCATAATCATCTATCAAGGTGTGGACCACAAGTTTATAGCTAACATGGTTAAGCAAATTTAAGACATAATCCCTAAAAAAACCAATTAATTTGATGTATTTTTATAGGTACCTTTCTGTTCTAATGTCAGAATTTGGTCATGGCTTTATGGTATGTCTGCATGTAGGGTCATTAAATAAATCCGTTTTTTTAATCAGTAGCATCTCCCATACAATTGAATGCAAATCAAAAGCACATTCAATAAAAGGAACACTATCCTGGCATTAGTAAATTTACTTATAGGAATAGGAATAATAGGAAAAAAACTCAAACGGTTTTAAAAGTCAGTAGCTTCTTGTTTTTAATACAGATATAAACAGGAACCAAATAATCTTGTTTGATATCAAAGGCCAGATCTCTTCTGGGCTAATCTCTGGTTTTCTAAACAACAAAAATCAGCTGATCAGATGATCTCACAGGCTTGGAAGGGGATTAGGGTTGAAGTAGGCCAGAGAGATATGTGATTGCAAGCTCATTAGGCATTTATAGACCATTAAGAGAATTTTATGATATATTCTATGACACACACAGTCAGTGAATGTAGGATAAAATGATTGAGAAGAGTTCAAACCTGAGTTCCTGTTAAAAGCCGAGCAAAAGCATTCTGGTGAGCTGCATAGGCAAAACAGAGAACTGACATACTGTGCATTACAATAATCAAGTCGGGCTGCAATAAAAGCATGAACTAATTTCTCAAGGTGAGGTCTTGTTAACACAGGCTTAAGTTTATTTTTCTGGCTTAACTAAAAGAAGCTTCTCTTGAAAAAATTTTCATAGGTCTTTGAAACGTAAGATCAAAGCCCAAGATCATTTCCAGATTTGCTCCAGACTGCTTAAAAGACAGCTCAAGGATACCAAGGACAAGACACAGAACTAGGACTGAACAGAAATCGCATCGGTTTTATTATTAAAACATAAAACTTTTCGAGACAGCAAGAATTATTATTTAGATTCAAGGGCAGATAAATCTGGCAATCATCAACGTAACGGTGAAAAGAATGAAAAGTCTTTGAGTTTTTGTAGTAATTTTTTTTAAAGATATTTAGAGATTCAGCCTTTTTTATTATGCTGCAAGGATGAAGTTCTTAAAACTTGGTCCATAGTTAACAAATGCAAAATTAGGAAAGTGGGTAACCTTTACCAAACTGTCAGTAAATAACTGGAGAGTTTGTGGAGTTAAGGTTGGTCGTTCACCAAAAAAGTGTTTTTATGTGTAAGGAAAAATATCAAATCTTGTCTAAAGGGGACAGAAAGCACAAATAATAATATCTTTTAGCACTTTAATTTCATTTTTGATGTGTATTAATTTATTAATGGAACAAAAAGTTTGCAATTTAGATTTTTGAAACATGATTCATGTTAATTTACAGTTGTGATAATATGTCAAATATATTATCCTCAAATTAATTGTGACAACAATAAATGATATGATAAGTGCCAACCCTTTACTACTGAGTGAAAAGCTTTAGCTTTGAAATTCAGATGCTCCTGTTTATGAGGAAAACAAAGCAATTTAAAATAATATGTAGCATTCAACCCATTTACAGTCAAGATGCTACCATGGTAAACCCTGTATAATATGTTGCCAGAGCATCAAAGAGACTTCTTGTGTGAATGTTAGTATCATTAATTCCACATCTTAATATCAATTAATCTCATGGTTTGTTTAGGCCGCTGTGTAGATGGAATTGCCATTCTCCGGATTTGAACTCACTTTCATCATCTTAGCCTTCGTCATCTTCACCCTTTTTAGTCTGGCCTCAGTCTGCTTCAAGCCAGACGAAGCTCCGAAAGGTTAGCGCCCCTCACTGCAATTAAAAACACCACAATACATGTCAACCTTTCTAACACAGGTTATGATTACACTCTTTCAGACGACGCTGCATATGAAGACAAGAAGTTACAAAGAAAAGTTGCCAAGAAGCAGAGAGCAATCACCAAACAGGCTGGACAGAAGCCTTAAAGCCGGCAAACTGGAATCAGCTCCAGCTGGGACTGAAAATTACAATTCCTGCTTCTCGTTTTTGAATTAATGTAAGCAGTTTGTCAATGCGTCATTAGCAACAAGCTGCTTGTTTGGGTTGTTCAGTTAAGTAATGAAATAATTCATCAAAAATCCAAAACAATGTTGGTCATCCAACACTGCATGCATTAGCTACTACAGCTGATTGTTTTAATAAACAGTGTTCGAGACTTTCTTTGGGGTTATAAAAGTTCTTCTTTGGACTATGGATGCTTTATGACCTGGTCTCTCTTCCATACCTTTATTTAAGTTTTTTTGTTTTCCTCTTAACTCTGATCTTGAACTCATTCAGATAGAAAAACACACTTAAACTCTCACAGTGTATCACAAAAACATAATTTGCTCCTACATCTTCAGATGTATATATGGCAACTATCAAAGACCAGAAATTGGATCATAGGTAAATAATTACCAAACTTGGCATCTAAAATTCACTTGGAAATAGTCAAACTTTCAGATTCTTCAGTAAAGTTTGCTCATTCTTGTATATTTTCTTTTAAACATGGCTTTAAGGAGCTTCCTATTTGTCTAAGATGGTAATGAAGTTTGACCATGGATCATTTTTGAATGGTGCAATCATGCAAGCATTCAAAGTCTCAAACCTTCAGAAAACCTGGGAAACTACAGATTAATGTCGCTTCAAAAGGTTGCAGAGATGTAAAAGACAGTTTAAAACTTTGAAACAGTTTTGCTTTGTTGTATTTAACACAAATTAAACACTATTGGTTAATTTACTAGATTTTCAAAGGTTCAGGTTTTGTTTATTTGCTCTTTACAAATTCTTGTTTTTCGTACATTTTATAATAAGTCCTAATAACAAGCAACAACAACACTTTTGCTCTTTAGGCTTTTCTATTGTTTATAAACAATATAATATCCTCTGAAAACCATTCATGAGTTAAAGAGAAGCAGTTGGTGAACATATGTTGCTGGGTACTGCTTCAGTTTTTTAGGCACAGACTGTCAGACGGCTAAAGAGATCAATAAATATCTCCAGCAAAAACAGACCCTGAACATCCAGAGAACTCAAACGCCTGAGAGAGAATGAAACAAAACAAGTGACTTTTGGCCCCTGGAGCCTATGTGAGTTGTCATGCTGGTGCTCGGACCTTGCTCCCTGTTGAGTTTGCCCTTTGACCTGTGAGCTTTCCGTCACTCCTCCAGAGTCAGCCGTCTAGCTGCTGACAGAGCCAGGAGGAGAGACAGAGTTAATCAGATGGAAGATAATTCTCTTTTTTAGAAACTGCAGAAGGAAAAAAAGACCTCTGTGTTCGTGAGATCTCTGCTACGGTCCACACACCTATCGGTCCAAACTCTCGTTGCTGTGTATTGGGAGATCACTACTGTTCATGTGTAGAAAAGGTTCATTGAGCTTTGCACAGGGCAATTAGAGATAAAGGGTTTTAAGAGTAATTAAGCTCCGGCTGGCTGCAGACTCTCATTAACACTGACGGCCTTGTGGCATGACAACAGAAGCTGCTATCAATCTAACGATGGACAACGAGCAGACCCACCAGATCACAATCAACACTTGCACACATAGACTGAAGGACTACTCCCAAAAGAATTCAGACATCGTGGCTCATTTCATCTCTGACAGTAATTACACCATCAAAATCACTGTTCTGGGTGTGTTTTTGTACTTTTCTGTGTAAATAAGAGGTCTAGACACAGCAGCTATTAGAAAGTATTCTAATGTGCAATTGTTGTCTATCATGAAATCCTGTCTCATCTCTATAAGCTACATGTATCTGAAAAAAGACATCCAGTTAGATACAGTACACTTGAAAAGTATTAACTTTAATACTTTTGCATACTATTAACTAGTATGCAAACTTATAAGGAGTCATTGAAGAAGAGCCACTTATCAGCTTGGTTTCATTTGTCAAATCTAGGCTTAAAACCTTCCGTTTTGATAAAGTTTGTAGTTAGGAAGTAGGTAGAGAAGACAGCCTAATCCGGTTGGTGGAAGAACCCTCGACAGACGGTTCTCCTTTGCTCTACCTTCTTCATGTCTCACTCTATAAACAAACATGAGGACAGGGTTATTTAAGTTATTTCTATATTTATGCTGCTATAGTCTTAGACTTCAATAGGACAATCTGACCACTTCTCTCTCTCCTACTTTCTTCCTTTGTGCAATCTGCTTTAGTTGCCTTTATTTCAACCTTGTTAACCTTTTGTTTTCTCTTAGTGTTCTTCTCTCCATAGAGTTTTTTCTCTCCACCGTCACTACATGCATTCTCAGTATGAGGGATTGCTGTAAAGTCAGCGACAACACAAGCCAATGTTTCGGTCTGCTGATTCCAGAGAAGTGAATGGTGCAAGTGAATGACCTGATGCAATCTGCTGGGGTTCCTTAGATTGGAAACTTTTTCAAACAGATTTGTAATGATCCATCTATGATTTCAATTGATTTTCTTGTAAATTGCCACTATATAAAAATCTGATTCTTGATTCTTTAGGGTCACGCATGCTGTCTTCAGTTTGCAGCAGATCGCATCTTTGGACGTCTGAAAGCTATCTAACAATAATAGTTTTCTTCTAATGGCATGTTAATAAAATCTAGAAATGGGGCTAACCCAACTAATAGCTGCCATGTTAACAGATTCTCCCACCTGAGCCGTGGATCTGTGCACCTCCTTCAGAGTAACCACATACTTGTTTGCTTTAGTTATTAATGCTCTGATTAGCGTTTCTGTCAGTTAAGTTAAAAAATCTTGTCTTGCTAAGTTTGTTTTCATCCCATTAGCATTTCAATTTTACATGATAGATAAAGCTGTGCTCCAATACCATGGATACTATATCACAATGTAACCTTAATTTAACTTTTCTAGATCTTTTCCTCTGATCTGCCGGCTAGGTTTGGAAATTGGGTGTTCTTTAATGTTAATTAAAGAAACTTTGAGGCCAGTACAGCCTGGTCTGAGCAGAGATTCAATTACACACAAGAGGACTGTAGTTACTAAATCCTTTCTGAAAGCTCTTGTTTGTACTGGATTTTATTTAGTTGCATCAGATTAAAATGGGTAAATGCATATGAATACCATACTGTTGAAATTGTTCTTGAACTTTACAACATTGGGTTGTTCTTTTACATAAAATGTAATAAACTGTATTAAACTCTGGGATGTTACATAATGTAAAAAAGTGGAAATTTTTCAAGGAGATGTGATTATTTTAGCAAAGCTATGAGAATGATGCTTACTAGAGCCACTGTTTCTCTCAGCATGTTTTATCAGAGAGGATGTTTCTTATCTGTGGACAGAGGAAGCATAAAGTGTGGTTTCCAATGAAGTCGTAAAGATCACAGCTACAACGAAGGCAAAGACTGTTGTAACATTCACACTAACAGGAGCTGCACAGTCAAACTTCTTCCTGTGTTACATCCCCTTTAAAAAGTCTATAGAGGAAGAAAAACAACTAAATTTCCAACAGATCATTCAACCAATAAAGCTTAAATGGATAATAAACTTTGCTTATTTTTGTAAAACGTGTAGAATTCATTCTAAAATACCCAACTGTTATTTTCTAAATGGGTATTAGATTTAGCCAAAGATAAAATATTGTGAAGTATAACTGTGTTGGCATAATTTTAATATGTTGTCCCAGTGTACTGTCAGAAAACAATAAATGTAATACTCTGTGTCAAATCATTAAAAGATGCTACATTAAACATAATATTAAAAAAAGAGGTCATTAATGTTGTAAACCAAAACATTCATTGGTAATGTCAGTTAGAAATTGATGTCGACCGTTATATACTGCAACACTTAAGTTGCACCTGATTATATTACTATTGTTAGAAAAACTGACCAATTTTTTTTGTTGTTTTATTTTTAGAAAAGTGAAACGGGTTTTCTGAATTGTTTCATTTAGGGTTCTGTTGAATAATGATAATTAGTATCAATGCAGTGAGCCTCAGGGTAAATAAACTGATTTTTTTCTTATTAGAACAGTAAGATAGAATGAATAAAATTTTTAAAATAGTCTATTTTAAAACGGCTTTTTTGTACTATAGGGTTGGACACCAACATAGGTTTCCGGAAGCTTTCTGCACCAATGAACAATGTATTTTGTTTCAAACAAGCATCTTTACTGATTTGCCTCTGTTGTCCTTTTAATGTGTCGTGTGTTTGAGACCCTAATCCTACTATTATGGCAAATAAATGTTGGAGCAAACATTTTATGCAGTCCCAACATTCTGAGATTCACAAGGTGAGATGTAGTTAACCTGGAGAACCCTTGAAAAATAGTACTAATGACAACATTTACATCAAACAGGCTTTGAGGTTGAGAAGTCTGTTTAGCATAATAAGAACCACAAAACCAAGCTTTAGAGAACCAAGGCTGGAGCGGTTCCAGGTTCTACTAAAGGCAATGCTGAGTTCTGTTTTCTGAAAACAAAACACAGATCTAAATCTTGGTTTATGTCAGCTAACTGTGGTGCTCAGAATATAATTTTATATTACGCATGGGTTGGTGAGACCCTACAAAACTTTAAAACTAACATTTTAACATCCTGGGGCATGGAGTTGATATTTTGCAACTTGGAAGTCATTGTGGATTAACCACATTTTTCCCAGTGTGGATGAACTGAAGGTCTAACCTTAATAACTCAAAGCGAGAAGGTTCCACAGTAAAAATGTTTATATCGATCTACAGTCATACCAAACTCCTAAAAGAGTTTCCCTCCTGCATGGTGTTTGACCAGACATGGTAATCCTCGTAAGGACATCTAATCCCCAGGAGGAGCAAATATTACAACACGCTTTAATCGTTCACAGAGAAAAACCTGGTGGGAGAATTTGATACGATTGTCTTGTTTCTATTTTGAAGCGCAGACAGCAAGAAGCTGAGGGAGGCTTGGTGAAGAAGAGATCTGGCCGTGGGCAGAGAGCAGTGAATGCTTGGTGGCTCTGAATGACAATTGGAGCCAAATTAACATATTCAGATTGAGAAAATAAAAGTTCTCTAAAAGACAATGGCAGCTGATATGCAAAGAGAGTTCGGCAAAGAAACAAACTACATACCTCAGCGGAGTGTTTGCAGCAGGATGTGTGCATGGACATTGAGTGTTTTTCTGCGTGTGCAGTGACTCAAAGCAGGAGGAATCTCTACAGTCACATTTTTGCAAACATCATGAAGCAATAAAAAAGGGACATTCCAAAACATATGAAGTCTCCCAAAAGGACACAAGTCTTTCAAGAAGGAAGATGAGTTAAGAAAAGTCCAAATCAGTCTCTGGCTGTCTTGCCTTTTGACGTCAAAGAGAGTTGATGGTCAACATACTTGTTCAAAGTCTCTGGCTGTTATGAGCCATGTGGTCCATTAGTGTCCTGCTGTTTTTCTAATCCTCATTCACATGTAATGGCTGACATTTCATCTTAATGTGTTAATTCATTAGCTGGGTGCTGAATGGGGAGTCTCAGTCCACAGAGAAAGCTGTAAGCAGACGCTATAATGAGTCCCCACACCAGCGGTAAGCCTGGAATTAAAGCCAACTAAAACAAGTTACCTGCTTCGGGCACCTCCCTCTGGAATTCTTCCAATCTAGTTGACACGCAAAGAAATGCTTTGTTTGGCATGACATTTTCAAAGAAAAACTACCTCTAGGTCAATAAATGCCCCAAGATTAAATATTATTATGAACAAGTTAATATGTCTATATGATTAGATCGGGTTGAGTCTACATTTGGATATGTCTGTCTGATAAAGATGCCCTAGGATTAGATCTGTGTGGGTTATATTTGTTGACTTCATATAGATTTCCATTGTTTTTGTTTTTCATCACACCTACCAGTTCGGAAGATGAAGATTTTGAATTATGATTTAATCTGTGAAGGGAAAACTGTTATCAAAGTTGACCTAAAAATATGAAAGAGTAGTTGCCCCTAATACCTCATACCTGGATGTAACATCTGCAACATCTCCTTTAGACCCCCTGTAGGGAAATACCGGGCCACTCCTTTGTGCAGAATTGTTGTGCACAATTTTGAGCTTGAACGTTCTGGTTAAGGTCATGACATGGCATCTGTGATTAAAGGCAAAACCTTGGCCACAGCAACAGCTGTATTTTGTTTTGCTTTTGGAGTTTCATCTCTTTAGATGTAGACTTGTTGGTTTGCATTGAGCTATTGTTCACTTGAGATTAAGATTGGCTGACGTCAGGCCATTCTCCCAAGGGACTTCTGCAAC
The DNA here is from genome assembly GCA_032876305.1 of Orestias chungarensis. Classification (NCBI taxonomy): domain Eukaryota; kingdom Metazoa; phylum Chordata; class Actinopteri; order Cyprinodontiformes; family Cyprinodontidae; genus Orestias; species Orestias chungarensis. The sequence continues at coordinate 1,562,284 of JAVLVB010000124.1, read as the reverse complement.
AGGACAGAATTAATGTTTCCATTACTTACAGGTGATGCAGAAGCAAAGCAGTCACTAACCATCTGACTCCCACTACCATGTTTGTGTTGTGGCATTTCTCTGCAAGATGTAATGGGACACACCCAAAAATGTAACCCTGGTCTCTGACCACAAACTAAACAAAAAAGGACCATGAACATCATTGTTTACAAGTGAACACTAACCTAAATAAAGTCAAATGAGGTATTCAGTGCTTATAATGTTGTTCTGACGGGTTTTTTTTCACTTCCATTCTCCTAGCAGATTTTGTAGACTGACCTTGGAAGATTCACCATGTTCCATTAGTGGTTCATTGTTCTACATTGTGGTTAATAAATTCTTGGAAAATGGCCTGCGTACTTGCCTCTACTGTACAGAAGAACTTCCACAGGCACACTCTCCACATGTTGCTGCATCTGAGTACTGACTTTATTTCTTATCTTTTCCTAAGTGTATTTTAATTGGGCATAATGTGTCTCCAGATTTAATACATATCCTCAGGAAGGTTCTATTAAGCTTATTTACTGATTGCAGTCTAGTCTAAGTCAGGAAGTTACCGGTTTTGTTCAATACTCACAAGATGTGATTAATAAAAGTAACATAGTTATCTAACAAGTGGAGCAAATATATTTTTCTATTAGTTAATGTAAAACATATAAAGTGTGTATAAATACTACAAGACAGGACCAGGTGGGGTTTAAATGCACTGAATCAAATTTTACCCCTCTATAATAACCTGTTGTGCCACATAAAGGAATAATGCTCTTTAAAATAGCAGGAATAGACCAGCAGACAGTTGGAGACATTAGATGTCACCTCACACAGACATTTAGTCTTCGTTGGCTAATTGGCTTGTGCAACAGATCTCTGAATTTCATTCAGTCAGGCTCCCAAATGCTTGATGCAAAAGGCCAACTGACCCCCACTCACACCCACACCCAACCCCAGATGTGGTTCCTCATTAATGCGGGGGCAGGGGGCAACCGGAAGGATCTGGTTCATGAAGAATCTGCCACTTTTAGCTCGAGCTTCCCAAACTCTGGTGGTGATAAATTCATTCTGGCTGCCTCTTCCGCTCTCTCAATATTTCAACCGGTCACACACAAAATGCAGCACAAGATTGTGTGCACAGAGCAGTTAGTGCAGGGAACGGGGGGTGGGCTTCCTGTCTTGTGAATTACTCTCTACATGTGGGGTCAATATATGCAGTATATTGTGTGTGTGTGCTGGAGAGGGAGTGTGTGTCAGAGATGGGTGGGTGGGTGTCAGGGTGTACCCCTCCCTCTAAAAGGCTGTATAAACCAGATGGGGGGAGATGTACCTTTGTCCCTTGCCTACAGAGGAGGAGACAACCCCAGGCCTGCTGGACACAAGATTCCACTTGGAGCCCCTGACAGGTTCTAGCAAAGACAGCTTTGAGTTTGATGGATTCTTTCTCTTTGGTGGATTAAAAACAGTGTAGGGGGGAGAAAGAAAGACAGTACATCATTAGTCAACCCAGAAACAGATCCAGCGGAATTCTCCAAACTTTGGGAAAATTATCCAAACAGCCGCTCAGCCATGAAGGTTTTCAGCCTGCTCTACCTGTTCCTGCTGCTTGTATCTTTAACAGCATCAGTGTTTTCTGCCAGACCAGGTAAGAATCTGACCATCCGGCCTCCTGCTGTTCACAAATGTTGGATCTAAAACGTGTTTAAAAAAAAAAAAGAAATAAAACAAAGGTTATAACTTGGTTAAAAAAATGGTACAACATTTTGCCAGGGATGTAATTTTTTGAGAGTAAAAGTTATTATAAAAAAAACAGATTCAGATTACATATTTTTCTAATGAATAGTAAATAACCATAAATACACAAAATATATTTACCCATAAGAATGAATTGGTTATGTAAAAGTGAAAACTGTTTCCAATATTTTTTATGATTACCTATAAACGAAAAAATAATGGAAACATCCCTTTTACATGACCACTTTATTTTGTTCATACATCATCTAAGAAAAAATCCCTAGATAAAAGTATGAAGGACTTTACCATGACTATAATTAAATTTGTGCTGAAAACCCTTACCTTTGTGTAAAGTTAACATCCCAGAAGGCATTTCAACAAATGATTAATCTGGAACCTCATTCAATTCAATTCAGAGTCACCCTTGCAGATCTGTTCTGCATCCATCCAAATAAAAGCTTTGCTTTCAATAAAAGGAAGATTCATTACGGTTTATTATTATTAGTATTTTACTGATGCTGTTATGTAGGCGTTTTTCCGACCTGGTGTCAAAAATATTTTTTACTTCTGCTAGATTACTTCTCTAGCAACTGGAGAAGTAATCGATTCATTTTTTTGTTGTTTTTGTTGGTTTGTTTTTTGCTGCTGAAAGGTTTTGAACACGAAGTTGCGATCGGAGCTCGTGATGATGATGTTGATGATTAGGCGGGGGGGGGGGGTCGTAACCACGAGGGTGACCCCCATCCCCAGGCTTTTGTTAATCATAGCATTAATGCATGCAGCAGCAGAGCCAAGTGTAGAAAAGCCTCCAGGCTGCTGCTGCCGCTGCTGGAGGAGGAGGATGGGGTCATAAAGTCATCCAGCAGTTGATCTCCTTCCTGGGTTTAGCTTCTGGCTGCCTCTGAACCCTCAGGATTTCAAGTGGATTTATTGGCGACCTTTAACAATAATCACGTGTTAGGTCTCTCTACCAGGTGTTCTTAAATTGCTCCAAACTGTAAAACTGTGGCAAGTGTTCTGAAGGGACTGGGTTTATGGCATAGTTAAAGTTTTACCCAGACCACAGGAAATGGATGGGTTTTTTTTGTGTAGATGAAAAACTTAGCAAATTTGTGTTTTAGCAATTTTTTCCCTTTTATTATTACACTAGTTCATTTTAATTTCCTTGAAAAGCCCACCTGTTGTTGAAATGTCTTAAACTTGCTATAGTACAGGTTAAAACTCCATACCATAACTTATTTGGAAAAAAAAGTAAAAATATACTTATTATTAAAACATTTTACAGAAATAGTAATTTATTTAAAAGTAATATAAAAGTAAAAATAATATAACTGATCATACTCAGTGTTGGATAATAGTTCCTCATACATTTCCAGTTTTGGGGGGTAAAGCAGGTGAAAAAAATCCTCAGATGGAACAAATATATTAATAAAAATCTTTGGATTTAATGGAATTCAATGTTGCTGCTATTTTGCCTGAAGGAAAAATGTCAAACTAGTATATTGGATTGGTAAAAAGTCACTAGGGGGTTAAAAAACATGAACATGCTGTATAGAGTTAATAGAAATTTAGATGACTTTCATTAAAAGAAAGTTGATCAACATAGAATATATATATGTTAATTAAAAAAAACAAAAAACATTTCCTTGCATCTGTGGAAGTTAAAGCTCATTTATAGGATTAAACATTTGAATAGCCACTGCATTTATTAATCAAAAGCTAACCAGCCTAGCTGGTCCGTGTCACATGTTGCATATTTTAAAGAACACATCTCCGTTTCAGATTTCCTGAATCTGAGGAGAAAATACCACAGACACCACTGTCCACACAGACGCTGCATGCCTCTTCACTCGAGGGTCCCTTTCCCCTGAGGTGAGTTGTGTTTCTGTGTGAAAGGAGGCCGTAAACAGACCTACGAGCTGCATTAAACAAACCCAGGTTACAGGCCAGGCAGGTGGCAGTTAAGAGGGTGGCCGTGATTGGTAGCAGGTTCATGAAGAACAAGGGATCAAGGAGGAAAAGGTTGAGAAATAAATCCTGCTAATGATGAACAGAAATGCTTAAAGGACATCGGGTGTTAGGACAGACAGGGGAGGGGGTTTCATTGCAGTCAATTTTTTTTTTAATTGTGGCTGAACTCATCTCAGCAGGACTCAAAAGAAAGTGTTTTTTTCCCACTATAGGTGGAGAAAACTCTTTTGAGGCGTGAACTATGGATGTGATCCTGAACACCGTGGATGGATCCCTGAGTCAAGACAGATGGAGGCAAGAGGGGAGAAGAATCTGGGGCTCCATGAATGCGCCACTAGAACACGGCCATGATGTCATGTCCAAAGACTGCAGGGAGAACTTCAAAGTCGGCCTCAACTTAAGGCATGGGATGAAAAACTGTTCATTCACAACAAACTTTACACCATGAAACCTTACGACAGTGTGATGGTCACAAGTGTGTTTAGAGACTTACAAGCTCCATCGTGTAATCATATTTCAGTACCGGGGGAGCAATTGGACAAGACATTTAATATGAGGAATGTTCAACATTTGTTGCTGCAAACCAAAGAGTGTGAACAATCTTTTTCTCTAACGTATGTATGCACTTCAGCTGTTATTTGATTTATATTTCCCATCTTTTTTAATAAAAATGTGCAAATTTATCAATTTAATTTTACTTTGTGTGATGAAGTCTTTTCTCAGATTCTTAGTTTGAATAAGGTTTGGACTTTGACTAGGCCATTTGAGCACCATAATATGTTTTACTGCAAACATTCCACTTAAGTTCTGGTTTTATACTTTGGATCATTGCTCTGCTGGAGACTCTCCATACTAGTTTTAAGTCGTCTTTGACGTCCAACATGATTCTCCCAAAGATCCTCATCTAATAAGCTCTATCTCTCTCTCCACAAAGCCGGACCAGCTTATAAATTGCTTCTAATCGTTTTCTCTTACCTGTCTGCTGTTTCTTGGGTCTTCATGAAGCTGGTCCTTGTCTACCGTTTTCTAACAAACCTGTGGCGTTTGGACAGGAAAGTACTTTCAGTGACTATATGTGGTGTTTACTTTATTGCCTCAATCTCCAATTGGCATTAGCAGACCGAAAACAAAAGAGGATGTCTCATTTCAACATAACCTCCAGGTGTGTGTCTTTGTGTTTCTCATTGAAACAAGCTTGCTGTTAATTCAAAGAATGTACTTAGTCTGTGGAGTATCCAGACATGTTACTCAAGTAAGAGTAACATCATAAAAATACTAACTCAGTAAAGGTAAAAAGTACAGTGTAGTTGAACCGTTAAATGTATGCAACTGGTTACTATTAACCTCTGACTTCCTAAAGAGAGCCAGCTGCACTGGACTTAATTTTGGGACACCAGAATAAAGGGGAGATAATTAAAAGCCCATATTATCCTTTTTCAGACTTTTATTTGTTTAAAAAATAAAAAACACCCCATTTTCCTTCCACTCAATCATACAACATTTTGTGTTGGTTTAAAACGTAGAATCCTCACATAATAGACTAACATTTTCTGTTGTAACTTCCGAAATGTTGGAAATTGCATGAGTAATTTATAAAGGCACAGAGTTTGATAACAGAGCATTTAAAAATATAAAGGGTAAGAATCAGAATTTTATATCTATGTTTTTTCTTTTCTTTAATTTCATTTTTTTTCTTTGTTTTTTTAATAAAAGCACAATACACCTGCAGGGTTCTGGTTTATCTCTGAGCCCCCAGCTGAGGATGCATTTGAACAGAGTCGTAAAGGCTGCTGTCCCTGTTTGGTTACGGATGCCAGAATCACAAAAGGGAGCCAACACCATGGGTTGGAGTGAAAGCCTCAATATTTTCCAGGATTCAAATTTAACACACAACACATGAAACACATGGCAGTGGAGTTGATCTAGAGTTCAAGATTACATTAATAAAATCTAAAGATTTTATTGAGACAAAACAAGAAAAAGAATCAGGATACATAAAACAGTAATTTTTACCCGACTCGCTTGTTTCTCTCAGCTGAACAAAAGCTATAGCAAACACAGGTCAGTGAAGCTTGTAGCATGGCGATAAAACGCCCCAACACCTCTGATCTGTGACCCACGACTTCACCTCCACCCTTTTACCTCCTACTCTCCTCAGAATCTCTACTACCTTCTGTCCCCTCCTCCTCCTGCGTTATCAGTCCGTCTCAGGTGTGGAGTTCTTTACGGAGGAGCCGGATCAATCTGTGTGTTCAGGTGCATTAGCTCTGCTGCAGTCTGTCAGATCGCCTCTCAGAGCAGTAAACTGATCTTCCTCCTGAGTGTTGGACTTTAGGTCAGCTGGCAGACAGAGGAATGTGCTTAGTGCTGAGCTGTGAGGTTGAGCAGCCTCTTGCTCAGTAATGTGTTGTGCTGTTTTAGGTACTCTATCAGGTCGGCCTGCTTCTCCACCACTTCCTCAAGACTGGATGAGCCTCTGTGACACAAACAGATGCAGAGGTTAAATGGACTGATACTTAACATTTTCCTTGTTTTTCTTTTGTCCTCATCTGCTTTTCTAACCCTTTTTCTACATTTCTGTTCTAGTTACCAGTATAAAGCATTTAATAACAAAATAGCATGTATCTAAAAGAAAGCAGTGGGACAAATCAATGATAGAGATGCTTGATTCCCTCTGTAGAGGTCAGTAGTTCAGAAGATGCCATAAAATGCTTGTGCAATATACGCAGATGGTAAACGAAAGGGAGCTGGGATGTATCTGGAGGTCACACTTCTTTTACAGATGGCAGGAATGTAATATTTAAGCTATGTTTGCAGAATTTATTATTTGTACATACATTTTAAAATCTCTGGTTTCTAATAAGAAAGACAAAAAGGATAATAAAAAAGAGAAACCAAAGTGAAAAACCACAAAGAGAGGGGAAAATAAACTTTTTGTTGAACTGTTATCATTTCTTTAGGATGGGGTCTGTAAGAGTAATTCCACCCACATTGACTAAAAGGCTTTAGATCCATATAAAGAAAAACAGTGGCATAGCATGATGTTGCAATTGCTTTACAATGGTTATGGGGTTCAGATGGAGAAGCACAGCCTTGGGTTTTTCAATGATGTTCAAAATAATGCATCCAGGTCTTTATCAGAGCACATTGTAAAATATATTTGGATTAATAAATAAATAAAACTGGTGTAAATGAGATTAATCAATTTAGAAATTCTCAATTTAACTAGTTTTTATGCGCGCTTAAGGTGGTTTTAGCTCTTATGAAAAAAAAGAGTTACTGCGCTAAATGTCAGATTGAAACACGATTGCTGAATAGGCTGTCATGTCACAAATATATTATAGTAGTTTCTTTATTACAAACATGTGTAATGGTCAACATCTGATGGAATTACACTTTGGATTGCCTGGTGGATTTACTTGCAGTAAATGGAATATTTGCCTCATTCACATTTTCTTTTGGAACATTTTGAAGGTTTGCTAAAACTGAAAACTGTACACAAGCCTTACAAAAGCTTTAAACGTGTTTTTAATTAAATTTAGTCCCTGCTGGGTGTTTTTCTTCGATGCAGGTTGTTTTGGACTCCAATCTAACAGAACTGACATGTAAGACATACTTTTTGTCAGCCGCAATGAGTAGTTTTCTCTGTTTTTTTTGGAATATATTTTCTCCACTTGATGATGAATGCATTCAACGTAAAACATCTAGAAGAACAGCTAAACCGTATTTGGAATAATCAAAAAAACGTACAGGTCATATGTCACATAAAAAAGAAAAAAGTTCTGAAATAGGTTATGATAATCTTTCCTTTTACATACCGGTAGAAATTTTACATTGACTCTAAAACCGTCAAATCAAATAACCACAGTTATACCCTGTGACACTGGCAGACGTTGCGTCTGTGGTGTGAGTGCTTGTGCGTCTCGGTGGCATACCTGAAGCCGGTCTCAGTCGGCAGGCCTGTCACAGTGTAGATGTGTGAATGCTCTTCCTGGCTCACGTCTGGGGCAGCTCGGTCTTTGTTGAACCGCGTTACCTTGACTAACAAAAACACACAAGGACACACGTATACGAGTTTCAGGTAGTAACCTAAGCAAATGAAGCACATATATAGGATTCCAGCTTGGTGTGAAACACCACACATTTGTCTCTTCAGTGATTTCCATCTGGTCTCCTTCAAATCACACCTAAACTGTTACATCCTACACTTATGAATCGTTGTATTTTGCTCTCAAGCCTCTAATTCTGGCACAGTCATCATTCACCTTAACAGAGCTGCCAGGCCCGTGATAAGAAAACAGTGGAGTGGATGATGGGCAAACGTGTGAAGCAGGCAGGTGGGAGTCACTAGCTGGGTTTTGATAAGAGTCGAGTGTCATTAGCCAGAGGAAACAGTCAGGCAGGTTCTAAAGAACGTTATCTTTACTTGGCTACAGTTCAGCATCCCAGCATCTACACTCACACACAATCTAAAGAAATACTGCACATTCCTGCATAATGAGGCCCTAAATCTGTGTAACTGTGTATATGTGTGTGTGTGTGTGTGTGTTTGAGTGTAAATAAAGCTACAGCAGGCAAGTATGAGAACAGTCAAAGAATGCTGGGAAGGAGAAACTACTTAAAAAGACACGGATTAGAGGGAAGAAAAAAAAGAAAAGAAGGTGTAATGTCTTTTTTTTTTTTTGTTTACATACTTTTATAATAGGGTTGACATTAAATTTATAGGATATTTTGTAGAAGTCCAATTATTCCACCCAATAAAAAATCCAAATAGCTTGTAAATTAAGTGCTTTAAAATAAAGAATGCAAAAATGAAAAGTACAAAAAAAAAGATAAAACCTGTTAAAGCTTACAGAAAATTCCTGCCCTCTGTCAGCATCAAAATTATTGACTATTTTAATCCATACTGCTGGCCATTAGAAGGTGTTTTTACAACTTAAATATTTAATAGCAACAAATATAGCCAAAGAAAGACCTTATAGTGTATAAAAGCAAATACCTTTAAAAATCAGACTGATACCAAAACTGAATTTTCCAGTTGGCATCAATGATTTACTATTCCAGAAGTTTAAAATAACAATTATCATATTAATAATAATAATAATAATAATTTTACAGTACATAACGACCAGATCCTTGCAGTCTAGGAGGCTTGTATAAAAATATTCTCTTGCAGCTCTTAAAGGTTGTTTAAAATTTACTACAAGACATCTGGATAGGCCAGTGAAAGGCTGGAAGTTTAGCTGAGATGATACCAAAATTAAATATTATATATCTTAATAAGACAATGACTCCAAATTAAATGAATAAATAAATAAATAAATAAATAAATAAACAAACAAAGCTGATCAACCAAAACCACAACTGATCTATGCACCTTACTAGTTGATCTCTGTAGATAATTATTTTCTACCACAATAATTTCAGTAGACATGTTCAAAACTTGCTGTCTATGCTCCCTGTTTTTGATGCATTACATGATGTTCAACGTTTACCCAGAATGCATCGCTTTAGGATAACAGGCTGTAGTTGTACAGTAAACATAAACATGCCTACAATGGTGCATTAGGAAAAAATATCGCTGCTGAGTTGCTGTTTTGGAGAAAAAAAGAATCAGCAATGAATGTCTTTAGCTTGTAGACACTTGTTAGACATTTCTAAATAGTGAAGTCTGCAAAGTGTTTTTTTTAACCGTTTAAACCAACGCCTCTCAATACCAGTTTTACTCCATAAAAATGATAGCTGATGATTTTGCATGCAATGCTTTGTAAATCTGCTCTAGTCTTTGTGTGCTTATCAAAGTTTTTAACAGCTTAAATTAGTATATAGGTTGTCCATAGCGCAAACCCAGCCTAATGTGTCTCATTATCACAGTAGATTTAAACTCCCATAGGTGGGACACGGAGTGACAGACGACTAGATGGACGGATGGGGGAGGCGTTTGTGGAGGAAGTGGCACATTTCACACGTTCCTGTTAGACACTCTCACATGGTTGGACAGACAGTGCTCAGATCTTGCCTGTTCTCATGTGAGAAGCTTCAATCACCCACCTGGAAGTGCATATTTCCAGGCGATAACAGTGAAGCAGTAGAAGTGCTAACAGCTACTGGCACCAAACATGATGAGCTGGAGTGAAATCAAGGGTGTCGGGCAAAAAAAGGGGAGGGAATATGGGTAGAAAGACAGATCTGTTCAAACAGAGCAACAGAATAGAAAGGAGAGCTGATGGTAACATGCATATAAAAATCACTGGAACATGGATTGTTGGGCCTAATATTAGGATTTATCACAGAGCTCTGTATCAAGGTTTGACATGCTGAAAATTTTAGATTTCTTTTTACAAACCTTTGCTACATCTAGTTGTTATTTGATTTAAAGTTGCCTTTAACAGACAAGCTAAAAGCACGCTAGGTTCAAAAGTCACCTTTTTGCTCTATTCTGATGCTCAGTTTGAGTTTGGGCTAAATGTATTCCCTATTCTTAGATACATTCAGTTCCTTCTATGTTAATGGTTGATTCGCTATCTGTATAAACTAAAATTACAGACGAATATAAAATCAGTTCAATACGGAAACAGTTCTATGCTCTTGGTTATTATTTCTAACCACCACAGGTGTCAGGAGCCCTAAAAACTTACTGCATGTTTTACAAATACTCCATTAACTGCCTTAATTAGAACTCACTGTAAAATATGCTGTCTAGGTCAATAAAATAGGACAGAATATAAATTAAAAGAAAACACAGTAAAGGACAGACAGAAAACTTGAAAACTTGCAGAACCATTGATCAATATTAAAACTAACCAAAAACAATCTTGTATTTAGACTAGGAAGCGCTGCATCAGGAAGGTGGGGCTGCATACCTTTGCTGCAGGTATCTGCATCTTTTTTGGTACACCAGCCGCCCTCCAGGCCTTACGCTAACTTCAGGCCTGGCAGAGCAGAGATGTATTCTAAATGAAGCCCTTTGAAGGCCAGGGCATGGCTTTGATGTGCATGGAGCTCTATAGAATAGAGTGCATTCATGTTAAAATGAGAGAGGCAGAAACATACAGAAAAGCTCAAACACATAAAAACAATCGGTATGCACTTCAAAGAGACGCTGAACGAGGCCTTCCTGTATGGACCTCATAGCTGCAGGCATCACGTTTTTCTCTGTTTATCGGCTAAAAATCCGTCACTGACGTCAACTTGACTCTTCATTGGTTTCCGTATAAATTAGTGTGAAGAGTTACATGCTCGACTGGCCTAATCCGAGCCGGAATGCGACTGTCGAGCATAAACACCCCTCTTACCCACACGAACACCCAAACTGGATCAGCTGTCCTGTAAACACAGGGACAATACACGGGAGTCTCTGCCTTATGGAGGAGAGCCTTCGGCTACATTAAATCCTTGTGACTCTTATCTTCTCTTCTTGGCCTGCCTGTATCTTCGCCTGCGATCTGCGCCCTTCAGCAGCCAAACAAACCTTTATTTGGAATATCCTTTTAGCGCCGACTCTTCGATATCAACATCCTCTGATCCAGCATCTCAGTTTCCCCTTAGTTAAACCAAAAAGGTCACAGAAAAATCATGACCAGCTCTGAAACGTTTTAAAGCTGACAGCTGATCATCGATCTAACAGGATGTGATTCTAGTAGTTCTGTAATAAATATACTGTTGTGTAAAACTCTAACCCAGGTATTTTTTTTAATTTTTTTTTTTTTACGCCATCCTCTAACTTGTACGCATTTACTGAGCATTTATGATAGGTCAACAACATGTAAATCATGGTTGTTTTGATAGGGTAAAATGATTTACAGCCATGAAAGAAAATCGGACAGAGCATTTCAATTATTTACATGCAGTTGTAACTTAATCTCCATCTGAATACAGGTATTTTGTAAAGGCATTAGTGGTTTGCTGGAGAATATTATGGACAAACAGCTCGTGAAGACGAAGAAGCAAAGAAGATGTGGAGAAATTTACAGCAAAATTAGGTTCTAAAACAAATTCTTGGGCTTTAAATGCCCAGCAGAGCTCTGTTCAATCACACATGGCCAGATAAGGATAAGATTAATAAGGAAAGCAGCCAAGATATATCAATAGTGATTCTGGAGGAGCTACAGAGATCAACAGTTCATGTAGGATCTGTTTACAGAACCTAAAATATTAAAGCTTTTTTCAGTTTCGGCTGTCCTCAACTCCAGACAGTTCAGCTCGTTTACCATTTTAATAATTTACCACCTCAACGACAATCGGGTCATCATACAACATACATTTTCATACAGCCAACAAACCATCTAGCTTGGTCTTTGCTTTGGCCAACAAGCAGAAATATATCTGGACGTTGCTGTAAGTTTAGATTTTTATAACAAAGTCGCTTTAGGTCAGTGATGACAACCCCTTGCCAATCAGTGACCAGCAGTGGCTAGGATAAGGATGCAGTTTGGATCAAAGTACTTTGCATGTTCTCCTGTGCATGCGTGGGTTCTCTTTGGGTACTCCGGTTTGCACCCACAGTCCAAAAACATGACTGTTAGGCTGATATGGCACTCTAAAATGTCCTTATGCGTGAGTGGTTGCTGGTCATCTCTGTCTCTATGTTGCCCTGTGATGGACTGGCGACCTAAAATATTAAAGCTTTTTTCAGTTTAGTCTGTCCTCAACTCCGGACAGTTTAGCTCATTTACCATTTTAATAATTTACCACCTCAACGACAATCGGGTCATCATAACAAGGCGTCAGCCGACCAGCAGTAGCCAGGATAAGGATGTGGTTTGGATCAAAGTACTTTGCATGTTCTCCTATGCATGTGTGGGTTCTCTTCGGGTACTCCGGCTTGCTCCCAGAGTCCAAAAACATGACTGTTAGGCTGATTGATCACTCTAAAATGTCCTTATGCGTGAGTGGTTGCTGGTCATGTCTGTCTCTATGTTGCCCTGTGATGGACTGGCGACCTAAAATATTCAAGCTTTTTTCAGTTTCCAGGGTGTACCCCTGCCTCTCGCCTATTGAAAGCTGGAGAAAGGCGTCAGCAGACCCCTCGACCCCACAAGGATAAGCGTGTTAGACAATGGATGGACGGATTTACAGTGATTGTGAATAAATATTTCAGCCAAGTAAGAAGATAAGTTTGAAAGGTCTATCAGAAACAGATCAAAAGTGACCAAGATCGTTTTAGACTTTTGCAAAAGACTTTTAGATTAATTCAAAGTCAGGATATTTTATTGACTTTGTCACTTTTCTGTCCAACTTAACAATTTGTTTAAACGGCAGTTTTTTCTGTCATTGCAGAGTTTTAATTAATTTTCATTGTTTTGCTGAAAGCGTCCAACAGGCTTCAAGTTTGACTCAAACCGCAAATTCTGGCTGTACTCACTCCCCTTAAAGACCAACGGTACCAATAAATGTCCTTTTTTTAAGAAGACTAATTAAAAATGCTGATGACTCTTAGAAAACCATTCTGCTTTTCTCTTTCAAATCTCTGAAGAGTTTGTATGAATGGTGGGTGGTGCTAGATGCTGAATAATCAGAGCACACTAGGCTTTTAGGTTGGGTGGGCTCCATGCCTTCTGGATGGGAATCCAACAGCTACAAAAGGCTAAAACCCATCTGCTAGCAGGTTAAGGGATGCCCTTGAAGGTTTTTACAACTATCCTTAAAAGTAGAAGTAGGGAAAAATAAATAATTCTTTGCCAGCGGCAATTTCACAACTCTAAAAATAAATTTTAAAATGCCAAAATAATCTATTGCTTGCCACTTAGTTTTGATGCATTTACCCTGATGCTCCTTGTCTTAGGGATAAAGCAAATTAAGGCCAGACGTATATGTTTTTCTGAGCATAACAAAAGTTGTTTTGCTTTTTTCAACCTCAGAATGATTTTAGAAGAACTTAAACTAAACTCTACAGAACACAGAGAGAACGGGGAAAAAAAGTCAACTAACACAGGGACAGGTCTGGGTATGATCCTGCAAAGTTTTCTGATTGTTTGTGTTTTGTCAAAGCAAAGAAGCAGCAGATCAGCAAAGGATGAACTGAATGGTTAATTGTCATACTGTTGAGTCTTAGAAAGGGCAGGGCGAGTATTGTGATGCAAACATACTCAGATAGAGAGTGGGGGGAAGTGTGTGTGTGTGTGTGTGTGTGTGTGTGTGTGTGTGTGTGTGTGTGTGTGTGTGTGTGTGTGTGTGTGTGTGTGTGTGTGTGTGTGTGTGTGTGTGTGTGTGTGTGTGTGTGTGTGTGTGTGTGTGTGTGTGTGTGTGTGTGTTTGAGTCTAATGTAAACTGGAAGGTGTGTCTCTGTAAAAGGTTGCTGGTCGGTTAAAGTCAACCGTCTCTAAAATCAATCACTCCGATAACTCACCTTTAGGAGTTATTTTTGATCAGGAAATGTCTTTCAAGTTCCATATAAAAACAGGTCTGTAAGATATCCTTCTTTCACCTTAGGAATATAGCAAAAATTTGAAATATTCTCTCTAGGACAGATGCTGAAAAGCTAGTCCATGCATTTATTACTTCAAGGCTGGACTATTGTAACTCTTTATTAGCAGGAAGTTCACAAAATGAAATTAAAAGTCTACAGTTGGTCCAAAATGCTGCAGCAAGAGTTCTGATGAAACTTAAGAAGAGAGATCATATCTCCCAAATTTTAGCTTCCCTTCATTGGCTCCCTGTCAAACTTAGAATAGATTTTAAGATTCTTCTTTTGACATATAAAGCCCTCACTAATAAAGCTCCATCGTATATCAGAGATCTGATTACTCCTTATGTCCCTAACAGAGCACTTTGCTCTCACACTGCAGGTTTACTGGTGGTTCCTAGAATCTCTAAAAGCACAATGGGAGGCAGATCTTTTG
>JAVLVB010000124.1:1510609-1547629 GCA_032876305.1 Orestias chungarensis | reverse complement strand
CTTAAAACCTTCCTGTTTGATAAAGTTTATAGTTAGGAAGAGGTAGAGAAGACAGCCTAATCCGGTTGGGGAGGAACTCAGTCTTGACAGACGGTTCTCCTTTGCTCTACCTTCTTCATGTCTCACTCTATAGGGTTAAGTTATTTAAGTTTTTCTATAGTTATGCTGCTATAGGCTTAGACTGCTGGAGGACAATCTGGCCACTTCTCTCTCTGCTACTTTCTTCCTTTGTTCAATCTACTTAGTTACCGTTATTTCAACCTTGTTAACCTTTTGTTTTCTCTTAGTGTTCTTCTCTCCATAGTAACCACTCCTGGTCTGGCGTTCTGTTAGCTGAGACAGCTTCTTGGATGAGAGCATGGGCCGAGATGCTTCCAGTGACACTCTACAACTGCTGCTATAAGGTCCATTATTTCAGTATCCTGTGCTTCTAATTTAGCTTTCTGTCTTTTCAAACATGGCAGATGGCTGCTTGTACTGAGCCTGGTTCTGCTGGAGGTTTCTTCCTGTTAAAGGGGACTTTTTCCTCTTCACTGTCGCTACATGCATGCTCAGTATGAGGGATTGCTGTAAAGTCGACAACACAAGCCATTGTTTTGGTCTGCTGATTCCAGAGGAGTGAATGCTGCAAGTCAATGTCTCGATGCAATCTGCTGGGGTTCCTTGATTGGAAACTTTTTCAAATTGATTTGTTATGATGTATCTTTGATTCTAATTGATTTTCTGTGAAGTGCCTTGAGACGACACCTGTTGTAAATTGGCGCTATATAAATAAACTGATTCTTGATTCTAGGAGATTTCATTGTGGAAACAGTGGTTCTAAAACATTTTACAACAAGCGCCAACTCAAACATAGCAACGTTTTTGAATGCCCCCATTTTGTAAAATAATTTAGAACATTATCTCAACTGGGGTATTTCAGTTTGTTGTGGTGGGTCATAAAAAAAACTCAATTTGTTGAATTATGCAGTTTTACTCATAAATTGAGAAAATTATAAAAGATCCCTAAAAGTTGGGGTTCTGAATGGAAAGGTTAGATGTTCTTTATCTACCAGACCATCTTTATTTATAACAGACTTTAAAACAGCCACAGCTAAAGGACTGCACAAAACTTCAAACGACAAAAATTTCAACAAGGTCAAATTAGGTTGAGTTTAAAAAGAGAGCAATAAAGAAGCTCCCCTGATGTTCAGAGGGAGGTTACTTCACAGTGAAGGAATTCCTGCCCCACCCTCAGTATCTACCTCCATATCAAATCCAATATGGCTGCCTTGCAGACAAGTCTTGCAATAAATTTGTAAAAACAACAGTTTATTTTCATACCTGACAAATTCGTGACTGACTCTTTTCACACATGAGCCACACTCTGTACAGGGAACATGTTGTTCCCTAAAAAAATAAAGACAAAAATTAGCTGGCATCACAAAGTTTAGAGCTAATCTTTGAAGTCATCAATCAGCAAAACTATCCGGTTAAAACTTTGAATAAAACACTCTTAGAGTGCATCAGATTTTATATAGTAAAATAAAAACGAACCAAACCAGCAGCGCTTTTCTAGGTTTACTGTTGTCCACCTACTCAGAGTTTGTTTTAAAGTCACAAAAGGCAGAGGAGGTGCCACCAGTCCAGGAGAGGTTGTACCCAACTCGAATTCGCTGATAGCTGCCTCCAGGTCACTGTTGCCTGGATGAACCTAAAATATATTTTTTAAATCTACTGAATACATTTTTATTAGAAAATCTTGCAATGACGATAATGTAGGAAAATATTGCTGTGACAATATCGGGTTTAAAGCATGACCGTTTTCTTTATCCCTCTCTTTCCAGAGTGAGCTTTTGTTGAGAGACTTTTCTACTGGATAAATATAACATCAGCATGAAAAGTAAATCTTCATCCAACCATTATCAATCCTGCTTATCGTTTTTAGGATCATAGGGTTGCCGGTGCCCATCTCCAGCATGTTCGGGTGAGAAGCATGGTTTTCAACCTGGACAGGTTGCCAGGCAACACAGAGACCGACCGGGCAAACAACTATGCATGCACACACTCACACCTAAGAACAATTTAGAGAGCCCAATTACCCTATCTGTCATATTTTTAGACTTTGAGAAGAAGCTACAGTAGTCGAAGAGATGTGCATGCGGGGTTCCTCTCTGGGTATTCCGGCTTCCTCCAACAGCACCACGGTTTCTCTAAATGAGAATGTGAGCGCTCTCTCTCTCCGCTTCACAGATAGAATCAAGATGGAAATGAACGTTGGTTCTTGATATCGCTTCAGTTTTGCCTTTAAGCCCAAAACCAATATGTTAAAAATGCCAAACATCAATTCTGATGCTGATGCCAATCATGCTGAATCTTCCTGAAAGTAAAAAGATACAACTGCGAGCAAATGCCTTGATCTTCAAATTTTGTTTTTTAAGGAGCCAGTTATGATAAATGTAAAACTGTCTTAAGAAATTCAATGTTTTCTTTTATTCCGACACTCCTTCCTCCTAAACTAATGAGAAGCATTGTGTTTACACATTACATCTTCTTGCACACAACAACAATAATTATTTTACGTAATCTATGAACATTTAAGTATATTTAGATCTAAAAATATCTTTAAAAAAAGTTTGACTCCTGGGAAACAAAATATGAGGAAACCTTGGGTGGTCGAGAAAAAAATTTAAGTGTTGTCATCTTACTGTAGAAATTGTAATTTGTACAATATGCAATCTTAACCGTAGTTTATGTTCATGCTAATGAGCAGAGCTTTATACTTAACATCAGATTCCTCTGATCTACAGTAAACACGTTGCGAGTGATTAGACTTTACCTGTATAATACAGTAGACAGGGAACAGCGAGAAGAAACTCAGCACCCAGAATGCCGAGCAGCAAAGAGATGTGAATCGTCTTTGGCAATCTCAGAGCATGAAGCAGGAGCAGCAAAACATTGCCTGGCACAAAAAGAAACACAACTCCTTTACTGCCACCTTGTGGAGAATATTAAACCTTACAAATACGTAAATATTATTTTCCACTTCACAATTGTGTTACTTTGTGTCATTAAATGGGATAAAATGGCAGTAAAATAGTGAAAAATTTAGGTTGCACTTAGAAAAAAAAAGTAAAGATATCAAAGTGGGTGTGAATACTTTAGCCATACATTTGTGTGAGTTGGATATATTTTTCCCACCTGTGGAGTGCGTGACGAACGGCAGCTGCTTCAGCCTCTGCGTCTGTCTATAAAAGCTCAGGTACCCCCGGCTGCGTACGCGGCTGTGATGGTGGTGAATCCAGACGGTGAGCAGCAGCATCAGCATCCACAGAAACACCTTCCCAAACACGATGGCGCTGTCGCTCTGCACGCTGCCTAGAATGCGGTGGCACACCTCCTCCTGGCCGAACTTCAACTCGCAGAGCACGCCCACACACATCGACAGCACCACGTACACAATCTGAGAGGAGGACGGCGGAGGACGAGGGGTGGCTCAGTTAAAGTATACAATAAGTAATACAATATTAGGCAAATTTGTTCATGTAGAATATTTCCTGTACAGAACAAGTCAAACTGTGCTATATAAAGGTTAGAAAGTGCACTAGAAAGTTACAGTTTTGGAGCATACATTTATAGAAGAGCATTGAAAAATAAAATTAAAAACAAAGACCGTTTGAAATCAAATTAAATTTTTCAACTTTAGGGTTTCAATACTTACAACAGCCTCCAATCTGTTATAAACCATGTTGTTACTCACTATGACTTACTTACATGGGAGCTTCTGTCTTCCTATTTGTCTTAAGGTTTCAATAGTTGGTCGTATAACGTCTGATTCCTCAAAGCCACGTTGACAACGTTTTAAAGTCTTTTTTCTCTGATAGTAAAGTAGTCGAGTAATAAATGTATGTATAACATACGTGCAATAGAGACAGGGTACCAGCCGGGCAAGTTGTTGGTACTGCCTGAAACTCTCTCCTCATGGCAGACTGGAGGGCATCCGCAGAGATCAGTGGTCCGTCCACCAACGAGTCTTCCTCTGTGCTCCGCGTCATGTCTGCAGTCGAACCTCCCTGCTGAAAGGAGGAATACAATTATAGTGATGAGGCACTCGGATCGTCATTTCTATCAGGCTGTGCGATCTATCAGGATCGGCCAATGTAGGTCAATTTGTAAATCTGGAACAAGACAAACAACCAATGTTTACTTCTATCTTGTTGTAGTTTGTGTTTTAGGATCAGATTAAAGAAAGTTGATCATGTGACATTTGTCTGCTCATGTGACAGTGATGGTAAAGCAGCTCAGGTTTATAGGATGTTTAACCGAAGTACAGAAACTATTTAGATAGTGTGTTAACATTTAGATCGAGTCAGACGTTTAGTTCAATATATCTATATAATATCTATAAATATCAATTAACACATATATTATATATGTCTAATCAAATATTAATACAGCAATATTAGACAAATAAGTGGAAGTGGTTGATATCAAACACTAATATACTGTAGGTCTTCCTGGGGGGCGGGCGCCCACATGTGATTAAGGGTACGGAAATATTTATATCTGTAAATCACTATTAAATCACTATTAAACATATATAAAGTTCATGTATGGCTGAAATGCTAAAGCTCACCACATGTGAGAAGGGAGTGCGATGAAAGAAAAGAAAGAGTCAAAAAATTTAAGTTAATCATAGTTGATATAATCATTGCAGCAGCATCAAAATCAAAATCAATGAAGAAGAGCTTGGGTTCAACATGAGCCAGTGTGGCTTGCATGGGGTTCGTTTTGTGTGAATTACTGCATCGATGGAGCGATCAGCCTGCCGTTCCGGTTAAGTAATCCCAGGCTGCTTTAAAAACAGCTTTCAGGTTGCCTGCATTGTTGGCTCTGGTGCCTCTAATCTTTCTCCGTACTATACCCAACAGATTGTCTGTGAGGTTTAGATAAGGTGAGTGAAAAGGCCAATCAAGCATAGTGATAGCATGGTCATTAAAGAGGATGGGATGGCGTCCAGAACAATCCCCAGAATGTGGAAACTTAATGGATTTCTAGTACCTTGGATTCAGTACTTCTGTCCTCCCTTCCAGACGTAACACAAGTAAAGCAAGTTGCAGTTTGTGTTAAAGACTTTTTTTTCTGTTGAGTTTTTCCTTCCACACAACCTTCCAACAATATACTTATATCAATGTGTTGATCATTGTAACAGCCAAGTAGTCACAAGCGTCAGCAGTGACACAGGCGCATCAGGGCAGTAAGATGCCAAACTAGCATTAACTTGGGTGTCGGATGATTCTAGTCAATATAAAACAATTCACGTCGGTCCGATAAGTAAAACTGGGCAGAGTGGAGTGGTCATTTTCTTCAAGACGTCGAAAGGAAATGGAAATATATCTAATATTCTGTAAATATTGTTAGTTTGCAACAACAATATCAGATATTGGTTTATCCTTTAATTCACTCTATTTGCCTTCAGTAGGCCCCCATATCTGTCTTACAAACTTGTTTTTGTGATTGGCTCAGTGAAAAAAATCTGGATTTTCAAGAAAACTTAAGTTTTATGTTAGTTGTTGACTGCATTCATACAAGCTAGCTGCTAGACTCTGACTCAACTGAAAGTAAAATACATTAATATGGGGAGTTAATCATAAACCGCGCAAAAAGCAAGTTTCAAAACTCTTGCTGAACACTCCCAATATTCTGAGTAAATAAAATCCTAATATCTGAGCGCCCTAATGTTTACAGCTGACAGATCTAACTAGCTAACAATCTAGCAGTGGTTAACCGTTGGCCTGGCAACCGGTGCTCAGTAAACGACACTCACTGCATAAAGAGAAGGCCCGGTGGAATCCATGTTAGAGCACAGAACAGAGCAAAAGCAAACATTAGGGCACGTCTGTCAGCGGAACAACAAACATACTTCCGCTGAGCCACACTTTTCCTGCTCCGCGGAAACATTAGTTCCTAGCATACTAGTTCCCCCGGGAAGTGTCGCCATCTTCACTCATCAAATCCCTTCTCGTGTACCTCGTATTTGTCATTAGAAAACATTATTTTTCAACTAAAGCTAATTAAATATATAATATAAGCTAAAGCAAAACTAAATATAATAGGAGAAACAATTATAATGCGCTGACTTTGAATTCCTTATCTTACATTATAAAAACGTTGTTCAATTCTATTCTTAGTTTGGAAAAATGTCTGGAAACTTCGATTTGATGCCATTAGTTGCATTCGTTGAGCCACTAGTCAGATTCCAGGATTGTTCTTTTATTTGTAAAGCTTGCATTTAGTTGTACACTCGTAATATGTGTAAAATAAAATAAGTATAAATGCTTTACATTAGATATAAAAAAAAAAGATGTCCAGAAAAATGAGCCCATTTTAGGTATTGAGAACCCTTGTGAGAAAAAACGAACAAAATTACTAATAATAAAATGTTAGAATTGAATCGAAAATGCATCGGCAGCCAATGCATATGTAAAATGTATCTGATGTGTGCTCAAAAAAAACAACAGCATTTGTATAAGAGGTAAAACGTTTTCAAAAAGTAGGAGAAATCTGTTCTGGCCTTTGGGAATGTAATCAATCTGTCCAGTGATCTCAGGCTGTGAACACAATCAACATAATCAGTTTTTTACTTTCCAATAAATCTATTGTAAAATCATCCAATGGCATGGAAGAAAGTAAATAAAAGTTACAGAATTATTTTTTTTTATTGATAAACATACACTTGTTATAAAAGACAATCGGAGCTTTGTTCCACTGAGGGGTAACATGGCTGTGAAGTGTTTACGCCAAGCTGAAACCGAGGACAGACTAAAACTCTGTGGGGAGGCAACACTTGTGACAAAGGCAGAAATGGGAGAGCTTTCAGCACATTTTCATTTTTCATTTAACAATAATGGACGTTACGTCGCTGGCTTAAAAAGCATGTAGCAAGTTATCTGGGGAAATGGTGGTTCAGAAATGATTTGCTGGTATATAACTGTACTTTGAATCAAATCAAACACAACATTCAGTTCTATATCAGGCATGCACCCACTCACATACATTGTGCCAAGACCCAAAGGTCAAACTGAGTGTAAAACACCTCACCCTTGCATTCATTACATAAGGCACTGATTCAGATGAAGTCCAAGAAGAAAGTGAAGACAAAACATCAAAAACACTAAAAAATGTTTGAATAATTTTTCATTAATAACATGCAGACTCCTTTTGCTAAAATGAATAGGAAGGAGAGTTCTAAGATAAGGTTTCTAAAACTTAAAAATCATTAGAATTATGTCAAAACCAAAAACAAAGACTCACTGTCCTTCTGAGAAAACAACCCAATAACTTATATATGTTTTCATCATGCAAAACTGTGTGTTAAAAGTTAGGAGTAAGGCATTAAAAATCATCAAGTTACTTTAGGGTATTTAACCTAAGTCACCTTGCATTACATTTGGAAATAATAGTTAGTGATATGACCAAATGTTTGATTTAAGGTGCCACCTTCTACAACTTTTAGTGTTCAGTTTAGGGGTTTAGCAAAACAAAGGAAAGTTCAGGCAAAGATGTACAAACTCCTATTTGTGTTTTTCCCATAAATACTTCAAAGTCATTCACATTAAAACAGATGTGTATGTCTACAGTTAAGACGTACATATGTACGTTGTCAATAAGTTCCGTCCAGTTTAAAAAAACAAAACAGAAAGAGTCTGTTGTCTTTGTGCAATTCAGATGAAAAACAATATTCCAGAGATTCCAGGGCTTTTCTCGATCAGCAGGACTTCTTGTTATAGAACTGCTGTTTATCCCATTCGTGCCCCCAAGCTGTAGTTCCAGTTAATCCCTCGTTGTTATAGAGGAGTGGGCTGACCTCTACCTGCAAAAAGATAGAAAGAGAACGATCGGTTGTAAATGTAATATAAATGGTAGTTATACAATTTTTATGGTTAAAAATTTAATTTCTGTCTGTCCATTTATATATCCATCTATCTATTAATCTAGCTATCTATCTGCACAAGTCTTTACACCACAGTATAAACATACATAAATTAATGTAATTTAAATTTTTGTCTCTTTTTAGAAGCATAAATCAGAGTGGATGCAGATAATCAGTTCATGGTGCAGAGGTGATAGTTTTCCATTAATATATTAATGGAACAATACGGTCTAAAAAACCTTTAAAGAAAGTCTGCCAAAAATTCTTAAAGCAGAAGTTGTTTTTTTGAAACTCAAAGGCAAAATCTAATTACCCAGCTGTTGTTATAGCAGCCATATTTCTTCCTGTTTGCAGCTTCTTAATTTTCTTTTAAATGTCATCACTTCAGAAAGTAAACCTTAGTTAACAAACTCAGGATCAGGCAGACCAAACGAAGGAGTTTTGGTTATAGACTGTCAAAAATTATTCAAGTACTTAGATGTTTATGTTTATCAAGATCCGTGTTAAATGTTTTGTTGGGTGTTAATATAGGGCGGGTGAAGACTGCTTAGCTAGCAAATGACGTTTATTATATACCCAGAATAGTTTGCTGTAAAACTACAGCCTGTAGTTATACAGTAAACAGCTTAAACTCTTGTTTTTCGTGCTTCCTGACAGAAGCCCGACTAAGCCAAGAAAAAATCAGCAACATGGTTAGCGTTGCTTAACAGCTACAAAACTGAAACCATGACTAAAAGGTCTGTTCCAAAGAATCACTTCCTAAAGCCTAACAAGATGGAGAGTTTAGCAATAACAAATGTAATCATAGTAACGGTGATATGTTGAAAACAATGTGAGTAGAGCATTAAATTTAGCGCATTAGCTTCTGCTGAACATTGTGTTGGTTGTGTGCTTAAACGACAATTGAACTAAAAGTTTAGGATTTGGAGCTTTAAGGTAGCACAACAAACTTTTAAGTTAGCAGCTTCTCGTCACAGGCATATATATATATTTTTCTTATAATAATTTTTCTTTTCAGAGCAAATTTCAAAGCGGAAAAATCTGTGTGTGTGTTCCTCTGATCCATGTTATTGTTTTCCCACCTCGAGATGCGATGTAGCACTCATAGCAGCTCAGCAGTCCGTTCCGCATCCTGACGTCAGTCCCTGCTGTGGCGTCACCCAGTTGTCTTTTGCACACACCACACTGAAAAATGTGATTTTAGTGAATCCTTTATCCATGTGGGACTTAACTCCAATAAACCCCTTATCCCAACAGAACAAATGCATCAGATTATATCTGTAAAGCAAAGCAAAGGGTAATGTTGTTTTTTAGGACCCAATTTAGGCTGAACCCAATCATCCAATGTTATCCTTACCACTATAGCTAAAGACCTGCAGAACCCAAAGAACCCTAACCCAAAGAAAATGGATAATCCATTCAAATTTGAAAAATCCTTCTTTTTTTTTCTTTTTTTATGGATTCTTACTTCATAAAAATTGTGACTTTTCTCTGTGTTTTTATCCTGTTTAGATAAGAACATATAATGCCACAACTAGGGATGGGTCCGGCAACACCGATGCGTCGGCGCATGTATCAAGATTTCAGCAAGTCACTAACCGATACAGCAACTGTTTCGAAATGACACAGAACCATCAAACTGTTTATAAGGAAGCGAATCTGTCAACAGGATGCATTTGCCTAAAGAATTCTTGATCTTTTTCAGTACAGCGTCAATATGGAGCAGCCTCAAGGCTAACGAAAGATTTCCGCAGTGTGGGACAATTTTGATCTTACATCGGAAAATAAGGGAATTCTTTTCATTTCGTTCTTTCATCCGGTTCTTTTCAGCTTCTACTTGATCTATCTGAATCCAAATTCAGCTGAAATGGACTCTTAGTCGAAAAAGCGTTACAGACTAAATTTCAAAACTTATTTTTTTGAATAAAAATTTGTAAAAGAAAAACCTCTGTCCACAAGTATCCTAATTTCAAACACTTTCACTTAAATTTTCACTTTATGGTTCATGTTCACATTATTTATTGACTGTATCTAATAATATCACATATTTTCAATTTAACGTAAGATATGCAATAATACAATATATAGTATACAATAACATACAATGAGTTAAATGTTATTGTTTACACTGGTTCATCATATCAGTCTATCGACGTTGCTTGTAAGGATTTTTAATGTCCAGCAGGTGTCAGTATTCAGTGACACAGTATCAAGACAGTATCAATACAGTTTTGC
Organism: Orestias chungarensis; assembly: GCA_032876305.1. Lineage (NCBI taxonomy): Eukaryota > Metazoa > Chordata > Actinopteri > Cyprinodontiformes > Cyprinodontidae > Orestias > Orestias chungarensis. The sequence goes on along the minus strand of JAVLVB010000124.1, from coordinate 1,537,482 downwards.
TATGTGTAGAAACGCTTCGTGACGCCTCATCTACCCTTCACTAGCCAGAACTATCCCAGTGAGGAACAAATTTAATTTATTGCCTTTAAAACAAATAATATTTCTTTAAATGTAGATCCAAAATAAACTTAGTATTTTTGTTCAAAGGAAAGATTTGATTCAAACAGAATGACACATCAGGATAAAAGGGTCGTGAGATTATACATTTTTATTCCGTCAATCAATAAATTCTTTTTGTTTTTTGTCTCCTGAATAAGTATTGTCATGATATCACATGATAGTAGTGAAAGTCAGAGAGATAGTAAGGCAGTAAGACAGACCTTAAAACACTGCATGTGGAAAAACAGCCCCAGGGTGTCGATGATCATAGCAGCGCCTCTTCCCAGAGGTTTAGAACAGCCAGAGCAAAGTCGCTTCCCACTAACACATCTAAAGTACAGACAGGAAGAAAACAGCAGGTATGGCTTACTGATGCCAACATGTTGTCAAACAGATGTTTGTTAGCATTATTACCTGCTGGGCGATGGCGGCTTTGGTGTTGAAGGGGTGAGGTCCTGTTCACTTGTTACAGCATCATGTGATCCTGATCTGATTTACATATTAAAAGCAGCATTTTGTCAGATTCATTTGCACAGACAGAAGATGTGTCAAAAAATCTTGATTGTAATCCAAAAAGGCTGTTTGATTGAGCAAGTTTAGGCCTGAATGTGTTTTATAGATCTTGCTTTATCAGTGCTTGCTTATAATTTCCAGTTTATGGCGGTTTTTCTTTATACCGAAACCAGATCTGCTCAACTGTTATGGCTTATAAATCAGTAGTTAATCCACCAAAACCAAATTTTTAGTTAAAACTGGTTTCAGTTGTTTTAAACCATGGTAAAAAGAATGCACACCTTTTCTACTTAAGAGATGTATGTAAAGAGATAATAAAAATGTTCTGATCAATCCTTGGTTCTAAAATGTAAACATTTATAAGAGTTCCCAATCCTTCTAGGAGTGAATGTCCCACTAAACTCACCCGAGATGGGACTGTGTAATCCTAAAATAAATTGAACATAAACCTAAAAATCCTTTGAAGACTGGAGGTCTTAGTTAGCAAGTTAAATTTTAATAATTCAGGACACAGAGCTTTGTAAAGATATGAGCAAAGTTAGTGATGATTGCTCTTAATGCACAGCATATTAGTAACAACAGGTGAGCATGGTGGTGGAGGGGTAATGACTTGAGCCTGTTCTGCATAGAATTTATAAACATTGCCCATTTCAGTGAATACATGATAAACTCCTCTGTACATAAAAGTATCTTAGGGCCACAAAGCAAATCTATATCAATAATGACTTAAATACGAAAACACCAAGATGTCGCCACAATCCAAAACCTCAATACTGCCCTGGGGACATACTAACTGAGCATCACCACATGTAGATATTGTAAATGTTAAATAACTAAAATTAAATAAAATTCCACTACTACATGAGAGACTGATAAAGTCATGTATAAAAAAACTAGTTTATTACTACTAAATATGGTTGTACAAGCTATTAAATCCTTGCAATTACCTATTTTCTTCTGTTTTTTATTTTGGCTTTATTTTTCCTGAATAAAAAATAACAGGGAGGAAACCATTGTACATGTTTTTTCACTGATTTCCAAGACTTTGATAAGTTTAGAACCCAGTAAAGACAATATCAGTATTATAGCTTCATTAGACAGTGCATCTATTTTTTTTTACCATCCACCAAAAACTGTTCAAAAATAGCATATAGGATTTTTACTCACCTTTTAAACGTCTGGGTCATCTGAGGGCTACGGTCCAGAGATGCCGTCTTCCACATTTCCTGTTTCTTTGGGGGCTGTTCATCAACTCCAGAATCTACCCAAAATTTTCAACTTCATTACATCTCGTATTCTTTTGTTTGGCCAAACTTGAGATCATCTTGGACATAATTCTGTCTGCGTTATTCTCACCCTGGAGAAAATGAAGCTTGGATGCATGTTGATCTTCATTTCCTTTATGGATTTGTTGTCCGTTCTGCTGCAGAGACACATAACCTCCGGCTGTGTTGTTGTTGTTTTCTTCTTCAGGGAAACATGTTGCTGTTGTGTGTTCTGACGGCCTCTGCACGACGGCCGAGGGACTGAGAGGTGCGACGGTCTCTTCTAAAATCCGTCTTTCCTGAAAGAATTACAGAGATGAAAAATCTAAAATAATCAGAAATTGTTTTTTGTTGCCAGTATCTTTATCTTGGTGTTCCCACCTCCTCGTTGTGTTTCCTCTCCTCCTCCTCCACCTCCAGCTGGGCTTTCTCCCACTCTTTCTTTAGTTTCTCTTGTTCCTTCTGGTATTGCTCCTAATAACAAAGACATTTTATGTTAAATAATAATCAAAAACGAGGCGCAAGCGCCTAATCAATGAAATTCCACATGTACACCTACAGTTCTGGTGAGATACACTTATCATGGACATAAATATTATGAATTTTAAGCTTATAAATATTTGAACAGCTTTTCTAGGATGTAAAATTATCCAGCAAAATACTTCAATGATTTTTAAAAGAAAAAAAACATTTTCCCAATATGCATTTCATGTCTGGCAAAAAACCCAACAAAACCGAACCTTCAGAAAGCAATATCTCTGTTCGTAAGCAAAAACAAAAATACAGAATCATCTTTCATCTTTATTTTTTAAAATAAGTTAAAGCTGTATGATGTACATTTACTGCACCCTGGAAAAAATGCTCAAATTACCCTCAGTTTGAACACAGAAAAACAGGAACATCTTTTCTTTTCCAAAGCACTTCCAGAGCCATGCACATGTACAACCTCACACAACAGTACCTGTAGGAGGCGCTCCTGCTCCTGCTGCCACATTTCCAAACGCTTACGCTCCTCATTGGGGTCCCAGACCCAGTGATTAACACGTTTAGCCAAGTTCAACATGGGGGTCTCAATCTAACCAGACCCGACCAACAAGCACACAAACACACACATATACGAACCAAAGGACAGAAAGAGAGGAAAAGTGAGGACACAAGTCTGACTAACAGAAACTACAGCAACCACTGAAGACAAAGGGTCAGGATGGGGTCAAATCTAAGGATGGAGTAGAAACAGAAAGGAGGATAAGGAGCATTTGCTTAGAGATACTTACAGTAACACTGCTCTCCTCTAGCCCCTCTGTGGAAAGAGGGAGACATTAAATATCGGAGCTAAAACAAAGATTCTAAAGAAAGAGAAAGCAAATTTACCTGAGACTGTAGGAGAATACTCCTGAATACTGCTTGGTGACAGAGCAAGGCGAGTGTTCCCCTCCTCCGCTTGTGTCTCAAAGTATTCAGTAATTCCATTCTGAAGGTAACATTCAAAATAAAGATATTTTTAAAGCTCCAGCAAAAAGAAGTGACAGCAGTAAAAGACCAAAACGCTCCCTAACCATTGTGGTGATCTTTTAAATGTGTTGTTCATGGTGCAGTCGCTGGGTTCTGTTCATGTAAATGTCTGATAAAATGTAAAAGTACAAACCAAACACCTACTTTACATGAAGAATCCGCACCTGGAATTGTTTTGTTTTGTTACATACCGTAAAATACAAGAATTTCGAAGTTGATTATAAACAACACATAAAAAGAAACGAAAGCAGAAGCATTGAAACCTGCTGAACCGTTCCATTTTCTGTCGGACAGACAAGCCTGTATGTATTTTGTTGGGCTATTATGTATTCACTGTGATAAGTTACTGAGAAACTGCAATGCAGTTTACTTCTCCAAGTCTTTAGCAGGTTTCTAACAGCTCTGTCTGCGGTCTAAACGGTTACGTCGCTTTTTCATCATCTTCATTGATGTCATGTGTGATGTTGCTTTCATTTGTCTTAGCTTCCTTCATCTATTTATGATCTTGTAATGATACCCATTGCAAAAAAAACGTTAAAATTTTATTCTTGTCCCTGTGTAGCGAGAAAGGCTACGATCAACCCATGTTCTCCATAATGTTTTCTGTGCACATAATTTGTAGGAAGATACATCAATCACTTCCCCATATTCATTTTCACTTAGCAAAGTAGATTGAACTATGACTATAAAATCGGTTTGTTTATGGATCCAACTTTTTAAAACATACATACGGTCTACATAGCAAGGCAGAATTAATTCAACAGCTGCAATAGATATCTTTCTAAAAACAATATATGCTTTTTACACATTTGTTAGAAATGTCACTGCACTGATGGTAAGACAAAGTGACAGTTTCAACAAGTATGTTTTAAACATATATTGATAAAAGTTACCTCCTACAGCTTTATATTTAGAGCATTACATGTTTAGCTTTGCAGCTTAGCATGTTGGATTACCTGCTCATTGTTCTGGACGTCTGGGTGAAGGGGCTCAATGTGGGTCTTAGTAAGCTCTGTCACAATAGTGGTTGTGATGATACAGTTTCGGCCTGCTATCAGCGAGCTGATGGCAGAGCCTGTAGATGAGGTTATATTTTCCGTCTGTGGAGTTTCCAGTTTCTCATCCGTCTTTGTACTTTTTCCGGTTTCCTCTGGAGGGTCTTGTTTCTGTATCTGTTTGAAGGAAACATCTTTGTTTTCCTGCGCCGAATCCTGAAGGGACGGGACATCATCTGTCGCCTCTCCGTTTACCGGCACCAGCTCGTCCATCTGTACAGAGTACAGAATACGGACAAAAACATCTCTTTAAACACTCAGTTAGCTGACTGGCATTTTCTAGTTAGTGATTTCATCCTCAGGTCTATCAGCAGAGAATTGTCCAACAGCATGATGCTGCCACTACCATTTTCACTTTGTGCGTTTTATTGTTTCTGTGATAGAGCAGATTGCCAAATGTTTACGTTTAGTTTCACCAGACCATTTTCCACTTGGACATACCGATACTACACACATGTAAAACACAGCCAGATCTGACCAGAAACATCCTGGTTGATCTCCAGTTCCATGGCTTCACTAACCAGTTCTGCTGACTGGAAGTGGAGACTATTGGGGTAAATTGAACACAATGTCCTGTTCAAGTGACTAGTACAAATTATCTGAGCTTTCTAACATGCTGCATTATCCTGGTGGAAGAAAACTTAAGAAGATATGGTTGTTAAGAATATTAAAATGGCTGTGCTTTTTAAAGAATGCTCAGCTACTACTACAGGTTCAAGGGGCAGGGTCTGCAACAGTGTCCAACTCCTTGGAACCTTCTCAACGGCTCTTAATGACTTTGACAAAACACATAAATAACCAACTAATGTTTTTAAATATATATTAACAAATGGAAATTTCTTTTTTGATTTCTTTTTTCTACTTTTCTTGTCAGAGTTTATTTACAGCAGCTGCACTGGCATCTAACACAGATAGTTTTTATTATTTGATATTGGAACTGTGACATATTGAAATGTATTTTCGATTTTACCCTTACAGAGAAGATTTTTTACATGTCTGTGAAAAACATAGCATTGCTATTATTTTGAAACCCACTCTGTTCATTCTTTTTTGTCATTCCTTCTATGATAGAAAAATATTATTGAATGGCAGCTAAACCTGTCAATGAAATAACTGCTTATGTTCAATGAAGCTTAATAAACAATGCTGGTCTTCGCGACCAATTACAGACGTTTTGCTTCCACTGAGGAATTAATAAATCAGTTTCACATTTAAGATGGAAAAGGTTGTATGATAAATTTTATGTACCAAACTATTTTTTTATGGATGTTTTACAGTATAATGTGAGAGATATACGGAGCTCTTACCTGTTGACCATGTACAGGCTTGTGTCCAGGAGACTTAGGCGGGCAGTAGGGCTTGGCTACCAGCAGGGGGAGTGGTCTGGAGGGTGCAGATAGGGTAGAGATGGGTGTGTGTTTGGGCAGTAGGGGTGGAGATGAAGCAACCTCAGTCTGGGGCTGTGGTACTGCCGGCTCTGGCTGTTTCTTATGCTCGGCCAGTGGGTCTGTCCCCACAGTTGGTTGCTCATGAATTTGTTCTGACTGAGGGATCTCATTTATAAAATTAGCGTGTTTGGGTAGGAAACTATCTTGTACTGAAGAGCTGGTGAGGTTCACACCACATTTATCCTTTTCATGGGTAGCTAATGAGCTTTCTTGGTTTCTTAAAACATCTGAGTTGGTCTTATTTGGATGGTCCGGCCTCTCTGACTTATCACGGGCTGAACTCTGTTTGTGTTCCTGTTCTGTCTGGTTTCGGTGCTGATTGGATTTGTTGGGGTATCTGGGCAGCTTCAGGCTATCCAGTGTTGCATCGCTGATAGTAAAGCGGAGAGCGTAACGCTGTAAAACCATGGCTGCCTCCTCCGGAGTGGCGGCCTTTCTGTATGCTTCACAAAGCTCAGCTTCTCTACGTTCTCTAAAAAAACAAAACAAAAACAGAGCAACAATGACACAATTTAAATACAGTGCTAATGGGTTGGCCTCCTGTTTAGGGCCCCAGTCAAACTGACTTTTACTTACTTCTCCTCCACAATCTCCCTGTAAGTCTTAATACTCTTCCTCTTACTGCCATCCAATCCGTTCTCCTTCATCCTTTTTTCCATTCTCTTCCTCTCCTCCTCTTTTTTAATCAGCTCCTGCGATGCGCCGCGGCGGCGATTTTTCCAGCGAGCCAGGTCCTGAGACAAAGTTCACCGCGTCAATACGATTGATAAACTGTACCTTACCCTGTTTCAGAAGATGCTCACATCCTGCCAGTGGTCCTCCTCTTCCAGGAAAGTATTGTATTGCTGATCCATGTGTTCATATTGCGATGGGCTAAGCGATGGTAAGTGTCCCGCCTCATCCTCGTTGACCATGTCACTCATACTCACACTCCTGGAAAGCAAAACACCGTAAACACTTAATCTGACCAAACTAAGTAGTTCAGTTTTTTGGTGTTGAGAAATATGTAGAGTGTAATGATAAACATGATAAAGTTCTTAATTAAAACTGAACAGGCAAAACTAAAAATGTTGTTAAAAACTGTGTGTATGGATGTGAGAAAATCTTTGTAGGTGACACTGGTCATGCAGACCATGCATATATTATCATGCAGAACCTCAGTGCGATTCAGCTGGTAAAACTTACTCGTTTTCTAATAGAAAAGCAACTCGGCGGCTCACCCTATAACAGCATCATAAGAGAGAGTGTAAGGGAAAAAAGTTTCTGAATGTCAAGCTTTACGTTTCAAAGAATCATTTAAGTAATAAGGAAGTGAAAGTGAGAAGTTTTAATGGCTTCTGATATTAAAATAATGCCATGATTAGAGACAGCAGCTTTTCTCTCATAGTTGCTGTCATGTTGGTCAAATCTGAGACATTATGAAAAAGCAAAGATTAATCTCACATCATAGGAGGAAGCTCATCCTCCAGCCAAGATGGCTTCTTTTCCAGTTTCATATTCCCATCTCTGTTTTTTTCCTCCTCTATTCCAGCATCCAACTTCTCCTCCACTTTACAGATCATATGAGTACTGGGAAGATGATTGAGTGAAGAGGTGGAGAGAAGGAATGGATCAGTAACATGGTGGTCAGGGACCATAACTGTGTTTCCCTTTTCTTGATTTTCCGTCGTCTGTCTCTCCGTCAGCCCAGAACCCCTCAGGCAGCTTGATGCTTTACAGGGCGGACCTTCATCGTCCACAGTCATGGCAACCACGCTGCTAAAACAACGATCCAAATGCAGAGTCAGGATTAACGTGGAATAAACCAAAATGGTAAATTAAAACTGCTTCCCCAGAAACTGACCACTGATCACCTCGCTGGATGAGTTCACTCCAATCTCAAAAACATATATCCTCACTTATTGTTTGGCTTTGTTTGCAAACAAAACAGTTCTGTGCTTCCAACACTTAAAGGAATTTAGCCAGGATTGATTTATAATTAATTTAATGGTGTTTTATAAAAGGCTTTCTTTTGTAATGAATACTATTACGAGTTCTTTGTATGAAACGTGTTGTGTAAATAAATAACTACACAACTGTTAAAACATTCGAGGTGACCTCATCCTTCCAGTGTTTCATTTTCATTCAGTTATGGTTCAACCTGAAAGTTTGAAATTCCACTGAAACCGAGCAACCCAAGTTATGCCAACCAGCACAAACATTACTTGTCAAAAAACTAAAGAGCATAACCCTGTTAGAGCTGAGCCATGCGTGTGAGGAAATGCATTTGTAGGATCCAATAATACAGATAAGCAAGCCTTTTGACATCAACATCAAGCATCCAAACACAATCAAACACTAAATTCAGGATCAGCTTTTAATCACCACAATACCTGCTAATGTTAGCCTTTCAACAACATAAAGCAACTTTAATCCAAGCTTAGTATTTTAGTGGTAAATGCAATAAGTTCTCCATACCACACCCATCGCTTCATTGCAGTAAATACCTTCCTCTGTCTGTGTTTTCTGCAAGTTTCGACCTTTTGCAAGACTGCTTCACTGCAGTGACTGGACCGATGTTGCATGTGACTGACCCAGGGATCGGTAGGAACTGATTGTAGTTCTGATTTCCTCTGAGCAGACCAGCTTTCTGTACCAATGTTGTCTGCCGAGCCATCATGTCGTCCTTCGCCAGGTCGGGTTCATGCTCGTGTTTGCCATCTTCGTCCCCTTTGGGTTCACCTTCAGGCCTAAGCATTGGTCTGATCACAGCAGGCTTAAGTTGGTGATGAGGTGTTTCTTCAGGAACACTGGGAGGTTGGCCGTCCACTCTAAATCAGAGTATTATGCTCTTAAAATATTGGTACCACTTCATAATACAGCTTTGCTAATAGATGGGTTATTCATAGTTTATAGATATGTTATTAATTAATCTATAAATCCTTCATTGAAATCAAGAAGTGCTTATTCTGCCTGTATTAAAAACAACTGATGGTTTTGGGCAAAATAGTGAGTCAATACCAATATATTTTATAAAAATGTATGAACAAAATGCTTATTGTGTAAGTGTGTAACTAAAATGTTTAGTTTCACAATTCTAGTTGAAATAGGTTGACTTACTATTTGACAATAAACCAGTTTTGTTATTTTCCTCAACCTTAATTAATGAATAAAAAACCCTTATTATTGAATTATTGAGTTTTTACATTTGCATTAATTACATACCTATAACTATGTATTAGCCATCTTAATAGGAGAGCCGTAATCTAAAGTATTGGTAAAATAACTAAAATCCCAACAATAAAGAAGCAATTGTCAACTGTCAGCTGACCTGGTGATGAACTCCTTGCTTTTTTGGTCCTTTTTGTTGAAAGGCACAGCATCAGCAGCGACTTCTGCTCGGCTCCACTTAGAGCCAGGCAAAGGAAGGAAACGGTTGAAAGCTGCTGTACCGGTTGTTTGTTTTTGGAAAACACCTGTCCTCCTTGCCATCATATCATCTTTCTGTAGGTCAGGGATCCTCTCCTCTTCCTCATCCTCTTCATCTTCCTCTTGTGCTCTCTGCTCGTACAGAGCAAAACGAGCATCTATCTCAGTAGGCGTAAGAGTGGAATCGGTGGTGCAGGGTTGGAGTTCTGCAGATCCTTCCACGACAACACTAAAGTACACCATGGGGGCACAGAGTCACAGCGTAGAGATGGGTAGCTGACAACCACGCTTGCAATGATCAGAATAAAATATAAACACACAGAGAAACAGAACGGAAAGCAGCAAAAAAATACCTAATGTTTACCCAAATTCTATGAAAAAGTGTAAAAAGGATAAGCTAATTTTAGCAACACCGGGAAATGATGCATCTCCTATGTGAATTAAATGGGAGAGATGCAAAATATTTGCAGAAATATCGGTATCAGCCAATACTAGTCACTTCTTACACTTAATTAGTAAGTAAAACTATGCCAATATTGAAAATCAATATTTTTGTTTCCAAATTTTTGCTGTTTGTGTTTCAGAGGAGGGATAGGAGAGGGTTGGCCAGGGGTTTTTCTTTGTCATGTGATTGTAATAGTTATGCAGCACAGCGTTGTGGGGATGTTTTACCAAAGTAGAGAAGCAATGTCTGCGGTTGCGAAAAGGTATGGAAATATATGATATTGGTTATCTGATGATTTCGGACATTGATATTAGGCCACATTTTCATAATGGTGCATCCCTGTTTTAGGGTAATACATGTACACTGTGCTTTCCACGATATATTCATCCACACACCTGCAATGCTTGGGAAAATTAAGCCTTTTGAATGAGGAACACATTTAAAACATGCAGGACACCAGCCTCAGAGCAGCAGAGGGATGAAGAATGCAGATGTTTTTGAAATTCTTTCTAATTTTTCAAAGACGTTTAGTAAACAAATAGGGTTATAAAGACTAAGGAACATGCTAGGTTTGACAGTCCAGCACAAAAGCAGTGGATAGGCCAAGCATAGAAATCAACATTCTAAACTTGAATATCTCGTGTAGCTTTGTTTCCTTTTGAATATATCTTATTTATGAATTGGCCATCACTGATAAAGTTAGCCCCATCATATATCTGAGTGATTCATCAAACCCTTCTTGTAATTCTGCATGCCATTGTGCATCTATGTTTTATCTGAAACTACATGCAGTTCAAAGCAATGCAGTTCAAGAACTGCTTTTAAACTACAAGAGGGAGAGAATGGAAATTTCTCATTAGGATCTTCAAACATTAAGAAGTAAAAGCAACAAGCAGTTTGTTAACTAGTGGGATCAGTATAGCAACAGAGGGGGCCTACTGTTGCTCAGAGCAGTGCAGACTAAGGCAGGGAACTTTGGACAGGAGCCAATGCTTTAGCTGGTTTTGTGTTTGGCCTGGTCCATACCTGCGGTCCCCCTCTGAAAGCTGGGAGCCCAAGCCAATGGTAGTCATGGCTACTGTTGATTTGGAATAAAGTGGTCTACTCAACTCCGTCTCCTCCACTCGTCTCAACACGAATGTCTCTGTCAGTTGCTGGATTTCAGTGACGACCCCAAAGGTCACAACTTTACTGTGACTTCTCCCAGCCTTTGCTAATCCGCTGCCCGGGCTTCTATAAGTTTTCTGCAGACAAGCCTGACACACAGAGGCAGAAGCGTCCTCACTGGTAGAACAGTCTCACAAGTTAAGAGAAGCAACCACACACCCAGACGCACAGCAAAGCAGAGGGTGGAAGAGAAATCATGAAAAAGGAAGCTCAGACTGTGAAGACAATAGGTGGATCAGGTTCAAGACGTTTTGTTAGAAGGGAAGTGGTGGATGAACAGAGGAGGCCAAAGCGCAATGTTGTCGTTTTGGATCAGTTGGGCACACAAGAAAACACTTTGCATTTTATCTCTTAAATTGTAGGTAGCCACATTTTCATACTCACTGCTGCTCCGTTAGAGGACAAAAAAGTCTTTATCCTGTTCCTCATGTTGCGATGAGATCAGCAGAGACCAAAACAAAGCCGGAGCAGTGCTCACAGACACCCACCCACACACACACAAGCCTGCTCTTTTTAATGCCAGATGAACAAGAATAAAGACAACTGAAGGCTCCAATGATAAAGATAATCAAGAGCGAGAGGAGAAGATAGCAGAAAACTGGGATGTTTAGCTACCTAAATCAGATTATGACAGTTTAGTTAAATATTGTGTTTTTTAAGCTTAAACTTCTAATAGTTTACTGTTTTTTATTAATGGTTATACACTACAATAGCTTGTGAATTACACTACAAAAATTATTGTGGGATTAAAACATTTTAGTTGTATATTAGTAAAGATGCAGACGAACACTTAAAGCCATCTCCATGTGTGTCGATACTCATGCAAAGCATGTTTAACAAAAGTAGAATAAAAATTCATATTTTAGTCTAGTAAACTAATCTCACTGTGAAAATTTTAGAAAAACCAATCCAGGCCTTAAGTGACTTCATTCAGCTTGTTGTTTCTAAAAAAATGTTTTAGAATATGTTTGAACGCTCTTTTGAGTGAGATTTTAGACCCTTCCACATCTGGTCCTGAATCCGACACACATCTAACCTTTTCAGACAGTCACTCAATACTTCACCAGCTAAGATTTTTGTGTGTGAACGCAACAAATGCCTTTAATACAGCTAACAACTGAACCATTACAATCAAACCTGCTGGGTTACACCCAATTTTTTAAGAAGAAATTGATTGAATTCAATGACCCATGTCACCTCCTCTTGTTTAGATGATACGTGATACTTTCTAGCATCCATTGTTACATCTTTCTGCCTACTAAAAAGCTATTAGTCTTGCTGGTGGAGGCACATGCTGCTGACTGGGACTGACAGGCTGCTCTCATCAAAAAGAGCCACGAGTGTATCTCACAAGTGTTTTTAATTTTCTTGTTAAAAAACTTCAGTTAACTTTGCGTTCTACCCTTGAAGCCTCCCCAGAAACTCTTTTGTTATCTGCCGCTTGCTCAACACCAGTGATGAAAGCCACATAGCAAATGTTTTTTGCACAAGTTGTAGTTTTTTTGTTTTTCATATTTGAAACAACTTGGGTGCACTCCTTCCATTTGGCTAGTGGCTAGTAGATGGTGGTTTTGTGTGAGTACAACACAAAATAAGATGCTATTTGAGTCATCTGAAGACAATTCATGTGTTTTTTTATACTGTAATATATATTGGGGGGTTATAAGAAAATTGCAATATGATTTTTCCCTATATCATGTAGCCCTATAACTTGATAAATAAAACATAGACAAAAGAAAAAACAAATATGTATGAACATTTCTTTTGAAATTTTTTTTACCATACGTTTACCAACATGTACTACATTTTTAACAAACAGTAGTATTGAAAAGTTCTGAACTATTCTCATTAGTGAGTGTTTTTGGCACCTTGGTTCTGTCATCCTGAGCCTCTCCCACTTCTGCATATCTGCTTGACTCATGGAGGATGAAACAAAGCTCATTGGTCCTTCCCTCTGAGGCAGGGGCCTATTTTGGCCCCGCCTACGAGCAAGGTCATCCTTCTTCTTATTTGAAATTGCCTGATCTTCTCCCTCCTCTTCCTCATCCTCCTCTACCTTCAGGAATTCATTGTCTTTGCGAGTTACAATGTCAGAGACTGTTTCTTTCTCACTGTAAAATCCGGGTCAGAGGCGATAAGTGGGATACAGCATCCATCAGAGATGAGCATCAACAACCAAGATGTTGAACGAGACAGCAACCATAGAAAAATGGAAAGTTGAAATTTATTAATGGGTTGGTTGGTTAAAATGGAATGAAAGTATGAAACCAGAGCTGACCTAATCTTCTCCTGCAGGGCTTGCTGTGAAGCTCGTCTGATGCTCTCCCAGCGCTCCCTGTCTTTGTTGGTGCACACAGGAGGAGGGACGAACTGATGAACCCTGGAGTTAACCGGAGTCTGGTGAACTCGTCGGGATGCCAGGTCATCTCGATGAAGATCAGGAACTCGCTGCCTCTCCAGATCCTGTTCCCCGTCAGAGGAGGAATCACAAGCCGAATTGTGGGAGCTCAAAAATTCATTTTCTGACCGAAGGATGATGTTTGGAGAAGGTGACCTTGCTTCTTTTTCCTCCATTATTGGAGTGCTACAGTTGTAGAGTGGACATTAGGCATTTTCAGAGAGGAAATCAAACCATTTATTTAACCAGAAGCAGAAACGAGCGGGTTACTTGGGAAATACTAGCTGGTTAGTTTCTTTTCAGATGCATCATTCCATCCTTCAGAAAAATCATGAATTGATCAAATTAAATGCCAATCACCAACCATTAAAGAACTTTAACTCCTCCAACACAACTCTAAACCACCTCTTCTAAGAATATCTTTCTCACAACACTGGCAAACAAATCCACCATTTCTCTACACAGCGACACAAACATCATCAGAAATAAGTTCACACATCAGTTTAAACCAAACACATTCCAAAAATCAACCAATACAACTAGTTAGTGAGCAAGCCCAACCACAACAGCCGCAGCTCTCATGCCCATCCACCCTGACCTGTTGTAGCGAACAGCAGCAGGAAGAACTTTAATTCCTGCCTTCTTCAATTTCTCCAACCTCCTATCCTTTAACACCTCCAAGTCTGATCCCTGTTTCGGTTTTTCATCGTTGTCTTCAGGTGCCCAAGTCACTGTTTTGGGGGTTTTGGGATGGAATCCGGTTCTTTTGCTCTGTTCTGGAGTTGTTTGAACGTGACTGATAACGGAGTGTAATTGCACGGATAGGTTAGAGTTGAAAACTTGTGGGTTTTAACCTCTTTAAACGGTTGCAATAATTTTTCTAACAGATTACCTTCGCTGCTCTCCTTCTTCTGTAGGCTGTTTTCGACGTGGGGCCGGGATGTAGCAGTTGGCGTTGGTTCGGTTTGGAAGGAACTGGTTAAAGGGAACTGGGCATCTGGATTCACTGCTGGCTGTTCTTCTGGCCAACATGTCATCTTTCCGCACATCAGGTTTCCTGCTGGAAGCATCGGCCTCCAAGTCGCTGCAACGTCCTGGACAACAATTTACACAGAAAATTAGAAAGTCATATATTCTGAACAATACATTCTGCTAACCACTGCTAATACCTATTTAATACTTAATCTATGTTCTAAGAGTTTAATAAAGGTAAGATATAATATTGACATGAAGCTTACACCAAACCAAGAAGAAATCGACAATATAGCCCTCCTCGGGCTACATTGTCGATTTCTTCTTTACTCAGCAAGTAAATAATTAGTACATAAACTAGCTTGTAAAACCATTCATGTATTCACGTATATGTTTAACCATTTTTTTCCTGATAATTTTCCACCAAATCCATTTGACCACAACTGATTCCCAATAATAAACCAAAACAATTTCATCAGTGGTTAAGATGGTTCCGTTACTCCAGGCATGGGGCATTTCACATGAGGAAACCGCTGATAGGTCAGTTTCTGGCAAACCTACTGGATTGATCAACTGATCAAAAAATGACTCCAGCAAAGTCCACACAGTCAGTTTATTCATGTATAACCTGGTCTTGTACTATTCTCTCACCATTGCTCTCACCATAAGCCAGGATACCTGCCATAAACAGAAATACTCATGACGACAACAGATTGGACATTTTCTTTGGGTAAGATTCCAATTTATAGCTCTGGTTGCAGCTTCAACAGACTTTATATGCAACAATCTGTGCTGATTGATCTGATGTCCAATCATGGTGAGGCAAAAAGTAAAAAGCATGCTTTCATGCCACAACTCAACGGAATTAAACAAACTGCTTCATCTGTTGACACAAACATATACTGCTGATCAAAAAGACTGCTTTACGGCATAAACATCCGATGTTCCTGTTCCATTGTTTTATTTCATCTCAACTAAAAAGACGAAGCGCAATTTCTAAACTTATTGTGAGTTAAAAAAATAATAGCTCAGTCATTGACACAGCTCTCAAGTTTCCTAACGGGTTTATTAGACCAATTTAGTAATTTGCTCACTGACACGATCCAGTGATTAATAGTTAGATTTATTTTAGTAACTGTATTTATGCATAATTCTGTCACAAAGCCCAATTCACACGATACATTCAACAATAACCACTAGCTTTAAAAACTTAGAGGTTAATAAAAACTTTGCATTGTCTTCCATTCCTTTTTATAGCCTAACCCTGAGAGCGTGGAAAATTACTAAAACACACACACTCACACAAGCTGTGATGTACAGCTGTTGTCTGCACTCAGCTTAAGCAGTCACCCGATGCCAAGGGTAGACCTAAACATGGTAGAGAACAGCAGTCCATTTATTTATGGGTAAATAGTTCAATATTTACAGGGATAGCTCAGAAGTCCAGGACTTTATTTCCTAGAGCTCTGTTAAATAAATAAGTTTGTCCCGTTATCATTCACTTTCTTGTAAAGTGCCTTAAGACGACAAGTTTTGTAAATTTGCGATTTATAAATAAACTGATTCTTGATCATCACAGCGTGCTCTTAAAAAAAAGCTTTCAACACACTAAAAACAGCAGCAAGAAACTTAATTAGGACTAATTAAGTTGATTTATATTCAAAAGGTCTTGCCATACATAGTTAATTATTATAACCTTTAATGTGTTGCCTCGTGGTTTCTCTTTTCATGTCTTAATTCTGTTTATTCTCATGTTCTGTTTCTTGTATATATCTTTTTTTCTCCTTTCAGTCTGCGTTCAGCTTATTATCTGTTTTATTCTTTATCTTCCCTCAGTCTCTGTGTTTGGCCTTTCTCTTAGCTTAAACCTCTTTGCAATCAACTTCGCGTTTCTTGTCTGTAGTTATCTTCCTCAGTAATTATGTACATGCATTTTCATAGTTTCTTACTGGATCTTTCTATTACTCTGTTTCACTGCCTTCCTTATTAAGTTAAAGTATTTTCCTTTGCCACATTCTGTCTCTTCATTTGGGTCTTCTGCAAATCAAAACCTGACACCAACCATCACTGTTGCCCCGATTCACGACATCCGGAGAAGGACTGTGCTGCGAGCGGGAACCAAAGGAATCAAGACTATAAAAACAAAAGCATGAAAAACATTGAATATTTCTAACTTCTTAAAAAATAATAATTTGCATTTTTTTAAATAAAAATTATTTTTTTGTGTTGATGTCTAACCTGTCCAGAGAGTTGTCCCGGGTGTGTTTTGGCGGAGACAGAGATCCGCTCCTCTCCGAGTCCCAGCAATCATAGCCGCTGTCTCGAACGCTGCGTATCTGAGAGCTGTCACCAAACTCATCGCGCTCCTGCTAAAATATAAAAACATCGACACAAAAAAGTTGTTTAAGCTTAAGTATAAAACTTAAGTAAGCTTAAGTATAAAACTATTTCAGTCATCCATAGTTTTTTCTTCCACTGAACCAAGTTTTTAGTAATCTTTAAATTTATTTTATTACATAATCAAAGGTCTATAAGCAGAATCGATGAAAACCAGTTTTAGAAATCTGCTCTTTTAAAAACTTTAAACTGTCTTACAACTTTTCCCGTGCACTGCTGACCAGCTGGGTCAAGGAAACACAAGATATCAAAGGTTTTTGGAAACAGTGATGGCACCAAAACTCCAAATAACCATGGTATGGAAACTTAAGGAGTGCCAACCTTTATTGTGATAACACTGTTTGAAAATAAAGGGTGGAAAAATATAAGTCGCATGTCTGTTAAGCTCATAAACTCACTAAATAACCAACTGATATCAGTTTGTTTCACTCCACTTTACTCTATTTAGACCAGGAGCACAAAACAATGTATTATTCTGATAGTGTATCCACAAAATAATTACTTAAGTGAATTTGTGCATTTAAGTGAACTTTTGCTGTAAACAGTATTCATTATTGATACCCTGTTCTTATGGCATAGGAAAACTGAAGGAGTTGGTGACCCATGTTTTTTCAGGTGCGCTTCTGCTTCCTCTCAAGTAGCATCGATCTTTCTAACCCTCTCCCCCTCTTGCTTGTTTCCTGTCCTATCATTAAGAGCTAGCAAGCCTACAATCAGCAAAATGTCTGCCCTGCCAGATTAACAGGCCTGTTTTGCCACAGGCTCCTCATCAGTCATGTTTAGAGCACTGATGATATATATATATATATATATATCATCAGAAATAAAATAAAAATACTACGAATAAATGCAGTTGTTAGGGTATTTTGCTGAGGCTTTTTTAAAATTGTTTTTTCTTTCAAGAACAGTATTTGAGTTAAGTATCATTACTTTTAACATTATCATGAAATAACCAAGACTAGCATAAGAGATAGTGATTACATTTCACATAAACATCACCCACCCCTACTTCCAGATGTGTTAGGACTCCATAGGACCACTGTCAGAAGGTCACTCACCATCTTCATTTGAGCCAGAAGCCCTTCAAACTCTTTCAGGTTAAGATTAGGACCGCTGTAGGAAGCACACCCACTGGCAGCTTTTCCAAGCCAGAAGACGGTGTTCAGCACCTGAGAGGTAAGCACACATTGTTTGGTCACATTTCTAAATGATGCAAATACCAAAGCATTAAACTGGAAATGGCGACTTACATTTTTTAGTTTGCGGCTGCAGTCTGAGTCCCTATAAAAGTGAAGTTATGTTAAATATTGTGGGATATATGATTCAAGCATGCATACATTTACGGATTCATAGAGAAGCAGTCATTTACTTGAGATTAGCACGTATGGAGGTATCTTGTAAATCCCCTGGGTCCAACAGCTGGGAGCCCTTCAGGCCCAACTCCTCACAGGCTCGCAAGAAGATTGAGAGGTTGTCCTAAAAGAAAGAGAGCAGGGTCACACTTATCAATAGGTTGCTTTACTTGGCCGAACATCCCACTGATAGGTGTCCTCTTACCAGACCAGCAATGGGGGTGGGCAGTCTGTTGATCTTCTTGACCAGCCCTGGTTTAATTGCACTCAGCAGCCTGAATGGAGAAGGGGAAGAGCAGAGATTTATTGAGTCTTACGGCAGTGTTGCTGCAACGTCAGGCATCAGAGAGCAAAGTGAGTGACGTCTCAAGCCTACTCGCATAACAGGATGCCGTTTTCCAGAGCGCTCCGAAAGTCTTTGTCTCCGAAGCTCTTCCCTGTAACAGCCTGCATAGAGGACACGAAGGGGGGCATGGGGCGGAAGCAAACAAGAAGCAGAAAATAGATGATTTTTTTTTCACACAGCAGCCAAAAAAATGCAAAGGATTACCAAAAGATAAAAGCCTACGGCTTTGTTTACAAGTTTATCATAAAGAAATATTTTTTTAGTTTGTGGAAAAATCTGCTGAGTGTACAAAAATTGTTGTAGTCGTAAATGGATTACAGACAGGGTTTCCTAAAGAAAAGGTGGAGGTCTTGATTTATTATTGACACAAACCATATAGGAGACGCAGATAAGATGTGAAAAAAGCGCCTCCATCAGATAAGAAATACATGAATTTTTTTAACTTAAGATTGTACAAACGTTCAAAATTGTTTGGCGCCAAGTTATACTAACAAATCTCAAATCCAAACAGACTTCTCCAGGGTTTTTGGTCGGCACTGTTTTATAAATCCTTTTCCAATTTTTTCTTGCATAATCTCAATGATGTCACTGTGTGAAGTGCTAGGCTAAAGCAAGTAAAGGGACCAAAACCTTAACCCTTCCTAAAAATATTGACCCTATATTTTATGTTTATATATAATAAATATATTTGATTGGGGTACATACAGTTATGTCTATGTTTAATAAATTATTTCTGTATTTTTTAGAAAAAAAATATACAATTTCTTCTTTGTTGATCTGATTCTGAATCAGCAGAACCTGAACCGACTGCTTTTCCACTTGCCCTCCCCCCATTTTCGCATTTTGCATCACTAGCGACAAATTAAAGCAAATCCAGGTCAGTGAAACACTTCTTCGTGTCCTCGTTTCAGTCTATTCTAAAATATCCCCACGCATACCCTCAATACGCCGACCTGCACAGCATTTGGGATTCTGTTTTGCGCACAAGGAGAGAAGAAGGAGAATCTGCAAGCTAACAGTGACATCCTGCTAAAACACCAACCCACATACCTCACAGAGAGGGGGAGAAAGATTTCCATGGCTGTTGTGTAACAACAAAGATTAAGGGAAAAAGCAGAGAGGCTTGACTGATGGTGTTTAGACTTCTAATCCAGATTAGCTGAGATTACATTTAGCACCCAAACTGTGAATTTGCTGATTCTGATGATTATCAACGACAATGGTCTACTAATATTAATTTCTTGTCGTTGATGGTAACCTTTTAGACTGAATAACAGAATGGGGAAACATAATTTATCAATTCATGAGGAGAAATCCGTATTTCCTCTTCCACATATTGTATTGCTCACATTCAAAACTTCACCCTGACACTCAAAAGTATTTGCTTTGGTTAAGATTGAATAGCTTTATGCAAATATCTTACACTGTAGTTTAAATCCTGCCAGTTTAACTTCCTTAATAAGGAAAACAACCCCACTCAGGGTTTCCTTTGTCCGTACATTTTCCTTGCCTGTTCAAAGTCACTACATACACTTGTGGAAGTGGAGTTAACCTGAAGCCTCGAACGTGTTTTTTTTGGGAGAAGGAGGTTTGGAGGAAGAGCAGTTGGGAAATTAAGGAATCATGTTAGATTTACAAAAGAAGAGCTGGTGGCCAATTATAGAGCTGCTAATATCTTACTGAATGTATTTGGAAAACCTCTAACATATCTTTTTCTGAAATTTGGCCCAAATTATGATTTATTTTGTATTCTTACAAAATACCTGCTGATGTATCATTAGTGTTAAAGAAAAAAAAATACTCTTACATTTTACCATCTGTAGTGAGAAAAACCCGATATTGTTTTGGTTACATAAGAGATGAGCAGATGTTTGCCTGTGGCATCAAGTCTTTATCACTTCATATTGTTCTTTGTCAGCAGCCAAAGTCTGCATCTGTCTCTTTGTTGGGACCAATTACACAAAAATATGAATCTACTGATGGTAAAACCCAAATTTGTTCCTTCTAAAGAAGTGTTATTATTTCTAAAAGTAGAGGCTGGTGTTAACAACCAATATTAATGTTGCTGTGGTGCCTGATAGCCAATATTTACCTATATGATATATATGATTAATATCTTGATGATGTACTTTTACCTGCATAGCTAATACAGACGAAAAAGGAAAACACATTATATGACGTGACTTTTATGTAAAAGCAAAGGGTTTTAAATTTGGTTTGCAACGAAAACCCACCCAAGGGCTCACAGGGTATTTTAGAGCCAGTAATAGTAACTTGAGCCTTCTCTGTCTGTGTGGTGGATTGCTCTATGCAGCCAGGGTGAATGGCAGCAGCAGCTACCATGCAAGCCAAGAGCCAGCATAACCCTGTCAAGCTTAGGAGCTCTCACCAAAAAAAAAGTCACAATCAATCGCCACCTTACTTTGGGGGTTTTATTTAGGGTTAGGGATTTTGTGAATCTTATTCATTCTATCCGAAGTCATTAAAAGTCAATGCAATGTTATGCTAAAGATAGCCGAGCAACCTTGTATGCAAGCAGCAGAAGTAGGTTAAAGTAGCTGGAAGTTCAGCAACTGATGGAGAGAATGGAAAGGTACAGTAGAGTAAGAGAAAATAATCCGAAAAGAGAATGTTTTTAACGACAATGAAAATAGGGTTTTTGTTGGTTCATAAATGTAAAAGGTTATATATTTTTTGTAATGGCATGATATTACTATCTAACATCAAGTGAAAATCCCACCTTTAGTTAAGTACTCATATTTAGGGATGAAAGAAGTACTAATTAGGAAAGAATTGCTTGTGCTGAATTGTTTCCAATCCTAACAGTTCCCCTAAAAAGACTATAATTCTATATTTTAAATCAATCAGGGTGTAGGCTGGAGGTCTCCATACCTGATCTTCGTGATTTTCTGTCCTAGAGGTTTTACCCTATACTCACACAGCAGGCAACTGTGACCCAAATCCAATTTTTTTGCCAATTTGATATTCACTTTTTCATTGTTGAGGCGATGAATGAGAAGCATATTGTGATTGGTCAGTGACGTGACTTGAAGTCACTGGAGATGGAGCAAATTATAATGTCTGTTTATTTTAGGAGTTTAATCAATTAACTTAGAAATAGATATAAACATGTATTAAGAATGCACCTAAGCATCTTGGAAAATATATGTCTGTAATTTTGTGCATTCAAACATTAAGTGGACGAACACTCACACTGTGACAATTATATAATATAAATCCCAGCCACAAAGCTGCAATAGCAAAAGCAGAATTTACTGCAACTAAAATCTTCAAGCGTAACCCAAGAACGAAACAAAAATCTACGTATTCTTGTGTTGACATCAAATGAATAATATTGAAAACCACCTTTGTTATTGCTGTAGCATTCCCCAGCATTTAGGTGCTCTAAACAAAATTGCAATATTTGTTTTTTGGCCAATATTGGAGTAATTTCCACTGTAGATATCTGATCAAAACACTCCTACTACACAACATTAGAACGACTTAATTAGTCCTAAAAGATTGGGAGTAAAAATGGATTCTAAAGCAGGATTTGCTTATAGATGAAGCCCCTTTAATTTAAAGAGGCCTCTCTCCCCTAACAGCACAAATCTACTGTTAACTGCATCTTCCTCAAAACTGACCTTTTGGGTGATTGGGTTATTCAATCCAAAAACAATAAAACAGATATTTTAACAGATATTCAGGTCCATCTTTCCTCTACATTCTTTTATTTAGTTCTTGAATTATGTAAAATCCATGATTCCCAGCTCCCACACTGCTTTTCTTCCATGCAGTAACAGCTGGCTGTCTGGAACTGCTGGACTTAATCCTTTCAGGACAGCTGTGGCATCTGGTACACACACAAGCTAAATCACACACACGTTCTTTTCTTTATTCCCAATGGTTTTTACTGCATTTGCAATGTGCTGCGGGTCAGTTGCAGCAGAGCCTGACCGCCGAATCCAAATAAACTCAACCTGCCTAGTGTTCGTTTTAAAACACTTTCAAAGATCTAATTCCTGTTGTTGACCGTCTAATGCTCCCTGTGATATATATACAGTTAGATCAGCTCGGGTTATTTCCTGCTTAGACAGTTCGTCATTCATCTCCTTCACTGGACCCTGGAAACACCTGAGAGCCTGTCGCTATTATGTTCCCATAGTGACCAGTGTCATCCAACCGGGGTGTGTCAGAGACTCAATGCTGACTGCTGTGTGTGTGTGTGTGTGTGTGTGTGTGTGTGTGTGTGTGTGTGTGTGTGTGTGTGTGTGTGTGTGTGTGTGTGTGTGTGTGTGTGTGTGTGTGTGTGTGTGTGTGTGTGTGTGTGTGTGTGTGTTTGGTGGTGGTGGGTGTGTACACACTTTGCATACTTCACAGAAATGGCACACGAGAGCTTTGCAGTGCAGCTTGGTTAACTGTAAATCATCCCCACCTGTGGGCGAGTAAAAGTACCCCCACTAGAAATAGTCAGACTGAAAAGAAGTACAGAATTAGGGGAAAGGAAGGCGACAAAGCAAAGACACAGCAGGGGGGATTTAGACAGACCTGACCCAGAGCAGAAAGGTATCAGTACGGATAGCATGTACTTAAATGTAGGTTACTATTTCTTGTTGGGTATAAGGACTTCAATGACTACTAATGATCTGAAAACAAACTTAGAACTTAGTTCATATAAAAAAACTGAATGCTTAACATAACCATTTATTGAAGATTTCAGAAGACACATACCTCCAGTATATGAGGGTTATGCTTATCAGACAAGAAACTGCATTCAAAACCTACAATATATTGTCTTTGACATATACTCTATATCAGGGGTCACCAACATGGTGCCAGCAGGTACCAGAGGGCCCTCATTGGCCATATATTGGCCTACAGCTCTATATGGTCTAAAGCACTGGCTTAACTTTCCAAATTATCAGATTCAGATTTTTTAATATGTAATCTTCTGTTACAAAAAATGGGTCGTTCTCAGAGGGCTCAGCAAATTCCAGCATGCTTCCGTGACAGGATGTGCCAGCAGCTGTCTTTTCATGCAACTTCCTCACTATTAACCAGGACACTGTATCTAACGGTATCACAACACACTAACAAAAAATAAGGGGAATAACAGAAACTTGGTGATGTAAAAAAAATCTCATAGTGGAGCAAAGGGGATGCAGGGTCAATGGCTACAGACCATTAAACTGTACGTGGTCTTCAGATTTCCTCATCAGCATTAAGGTATAGCCTTTATAGAATGGGTTTGGTTGAACAGGATGTGCCTGACTGCATTTTTATAACCTGAATGTTTGGTTGAGAGAGGAAAGAGGGTTTTAGTTTTTGTTCCAAGGCCTGGTCTTGGCGTCTTAGTCCCAGTGAAAGGAACTCCAAATGCTGCAGCATTTTGGAAAGTGTTCCTGACTACGCACTCAGTTCCAACACAAGTGTGCAAAACTCCATAGGGAAACTTGACTGGTCTACCCAGACTGCTGAGGTTAGGCTGATGCAGGAGCTATGGGATGAATTCAACTAGACAGAAAACCCAGCCTTGTAAATAAGACAAAAGCAGCTAAATGTTAAGAGATGTTCTGATACTACATTTTTACTTCTGATACGATACCAACATTTCAGTCTTCAAAGTCGACTGATTTGATATTGACATGCTACGATATCGACATTAATCATAAATACTTTTATATTTTATACTCTAAAAAGTTGGAAAGGACTTGAATAATTGATACTACTCAAATAGAGAACAGCCGTTTACAGCAACCAACATTGCTCCTACTTGTAGTATCTTGTTTAACGTGACATTTCCTTACTAAAAGGAGTTAGCATGAGCAGGTTTCAAATAAATATAATTTAAAAACATGAAAGCTGCAGAAGGCAACTATTGTTTTAAAAAATTATGTTTTTTAGACATTAAAATGTTTCTTGTGTGGACCTACTGTAAAATGCACTACACCGCTCCCAGGCAGGAACAACTAATTGGAGCAAGGAGGAAGGACGTAGTGCTGTCAAACTGGCTATCAAGTGTGATAGAGAGTTCTACGTCCTTCCTCACACATTTAAACAAATGCGTAATAAATAACATTTTTATAAAAGAGACCTACTGCAGCTTTAAGTCCAAATTCTTGATTCTGTTTAATATTGAAATAAAAATAAATTACAGGATCGTGCTGCTTTTATTTATAGCAGAAAATTAACATTTATTCATGGTTTTAGACAAATTCCCCAAATGCTGCTAGGATAACCTGTTGATTTGTTGAAAATGTGAGGGTAGGTGACTCGTTTACGTTCGACACGCTGCGCTCGACACAGCGTGTTTTTCCACGACTGGAAACACGTCTTAACAGCTGGGATTGCATACAGGAAAAATAGCCGCAGCCTTATTTCAGCCAGCTGGCATACAGTGAACAGCAACAGGACGGGACACTCGTGTATTAAAACTGTAACTGTAAAACTGTAAAACTCAAATCACTGTGGTGGATTATCTAGCTTTTCATTTAACAGACTGGTAATACATGCATATTTTGTATCATCTTGAAAAAGTTGCTTCTTGAAACAGCAAAGCTAGCAGCTGATTGTAAGTTTAAACTTCCGTTAAATTAAAAAATCTGGGACTTTAAACATAACAGAACTTCTGAAAACTAGCCAGTGATTTTACAGCGTTATCCTGTTTATTACTGCATAAATAACTCTTCCTTATCCAACCCCTAAACCAGCTAACAGCTCTTGTTGTGTCAGTCTAACTTCTAAAACTCAAGGTGCATCATCAGCTAAGCTGTAATTGAGATTTTAGCACATAAAAAAAAAGTCACATAAATCCTCAACTTTCAGTTCAGATTTAAGTGGAAAAAGTAGTAATGTTTTGAGCCAAATTCTGCTGGCTCAGAATTTCACATTGGTGCATCCTAATACAGCACCTTTCAGGATAAAAAGGACATAATTACTTTAAAAAAATAGAGTAAAAACCAGAAGCTGGAAAAATGCTGTCCTACCATTACGAACGTAAACACTAATGTAAATTTACGTGTCTTTTGGTCAGATTTTCAGCAATCCTCTCTTTGTTTTTTGTCTTCTAAAGAGAACCTTGTTAAGGTTTCTAGTAGGGCTGCAAATAACGATTGTTTTCATAATCGATTAATCTGTCAATTATTTTTACAATTAATCACTTTTTATAATTCATTTTATTTAGCCTTTACTTTCCCATATAAGCTATTAAAACGTATTTTCATTGGGAAATGGAAAACACAAGATAATTTTGCTGTTTATGGCAATTAATTTAACTTTGTTTAAAGGAACAACTAACTCAACAGTCAAGTATCAAGAATCAGTTTATTTATATAGCGCCAATTTACAACAGATGTCGTCTCAAGGCACTTTACAAGAAAATCAATTAAAATCTAAGATACATCATAAACAAATCAAATACTTAAACTAAAGATTTTCAGAAGTATTTTAGTTTAGAATCCTATCTGTTTTATACAATACATTTGGCAGGCCACTAGATACCAAATAGCCAATAAGGCTCACAGGCTGGTCACAGCAGGCCGAAGCATGTATAACTTCTAGATAAAGATCCTCTCGCTGTAGCCTCTGGGCTTTAATGCCTCAGATTCTAAACGACAGAGCAGTGATGGGAGTAAAATCATTAAATAGGTCACAGCTCTGCTCCTCAGGCAAATCATGATTCACCGCTCAGGCTTATATGGAGGGAGGCATTTTCATCCCAGCAGATGATGATGCTGATGATGGGATGCAGGAAAGCATAGATCATAATCTCCTACTGATGTGATTAGATGCTGGTAGGCTTCCCGGGTTCTTATGGCAACCGGGATCCCCTCTTTCCTGGGAGGGGGCCGTTCCTAAACGGCTGGACGCTGATGGGCGCCAGGTTACAGCTAGAAGTGTCCAGCCTCGCTTCTTTCTTAGAAGGCGTAAACGCGGACGGGTTGCTAGCTTCCATGCTAGGTGGCTGAAACTTTGCTGTCCCGAGCGGTAACCTAACACTGCGCCCCCCCCCCCAACAGGTGAACACCCACGGCTGCTGTCGTTATTTATATCACAGGGCCGCCCGTTTCTAACAAGCCAGGCTGGAAAACTCCCCCCACTCACCTCTATCCATTTCTGCGCCTCCAGGCAGGCCGGCTCGGGATGGCTGGGCTCGGGACTGGCCATCAGGGGGGGACGGCGGTAACTCGCTGATGTTGTCAGATCTCTCCTCGCGCTATCCTCCACGATGCTCACGCAGGCTCTCGTGTCACGCTAGACCCCCTCGTGCTCGAGCTGCTCCTCACTGAGGACCGAGGAGGAGGAGACGGAGCTTCTGGCGACGCTGCAACACGAGCCAGGCACTAAATATATCGAACGGCTGGAGGCTGAAGCTGCTCTGCTCTGCTGCCGCGCGCGCACTACGAAGGCAGGCGCGAGCGCCCAGGCAGGAATCTCTGCGGGGGGAGGTCGAGAGAGCTGGGAAACAGAGTGGAGAGAGAGGGAGGGAGGGGCGGG
>JAVLVB010000124.1:1481116-1510509 GCA_032876305.1 Orestias chungarensis | reverse complement strand
ATATATATATATATATATATATATATATATATATATATATATATATATATATATATATATATATATATATATATATATATATATATATATATATATATATATATGTTTATATATATATATATATATATGTTTATATACATGTGCACACACACACACACACACACACACACACTCCCCGGCCAGCACGGCGTTCCACAGCTTCTCCATGATGTAGTCTGTGTGCTGCGAGTTCTCCAGCGCAGGTTGAACAGGTAGCTGCGCAGAAGGCGGGCCACGCTGCCTCCACCCCCGCGGCACAGCGACCGCGCAGTACAAGTCCAAACACGGACAAGCTGGCACAGCTGATGGTAGAAGCCCACGCGGGCGTGACTGGCCTGAAATAATTGGAAGATTATTTAAGTTCATAACGTAAGTTGTGATGGGAATTTCAAAACACTAAATCAGAAGGACCCGTCTAAACCCTTTTAATGAGCAGCTAAAACACAACTAGCAAGTTAAGTTAGCAAGTTAAAATGCTTAATTAACGAAAACTGGCAATATAAAATATTACTGTGATTCAGAAGAGTCAGCTAGCGCTTCACAACAGCAAAAAAAAGTTGTACTTTTATCAACTTACCGTAGAAAACACAGAGAATTCAATTAGCAGCTCCATGCTTCTTTCTATGGAAGTCAATGGGAGTGTCCGAACTCTCTCTCTATGGCGCTGATTGTAATGTTAGCTTCTAAGGAGTGACAGTGGAGACAGCCAATCGCACAAGAGATCCAAACAACAGAGAGCCAATCAAGTGCTGGGGGGCGGTCTAAACTCAGAGAAGCGAGCTTCAGCTTGAGCGGAACATTGTTTTTGGACAGTAAAAAGTGGAGGGGACCAAATCGGACATTTGAAAAAGTGCAGGGGACATGTCCCCTGTGTCCCCCCCCAAAATTACGTCCGTGTACAGTAGTGAGCTTCTTCTATTGATTCATGGTCCGGTTCTGATGTTCCCAATTCCAATTCCATTGGCACTGATAGTGTTCAGCTGCTTTGGAGCCACATGTGCAACCAGATGATTCACTGTTTATTCTAAGATGGAACAATAACTTCTTCCCCAGTTAGAGCTACGGTAGCTTGCCTATTGGATCTGAACCGCCTTCCTTACGTTCATCAGTGAGCCTTACCCTGGTTTCGCCGTGGGATTCCTCATTTTGAAGATGCTTTATTTAGTTTATTCCGGACCTAAGGTATAGATCGTTTTCTACTAAATTATGAAATTTGCCATTTTGGACAATAAAGTTAGACCTTGAGTAAAAACCAAAACACCTGATATATCTTAAACACCATCAACTGAGGTTTTGCAAGAGGTTGAAGGTAAATTTATTTGAGTCCACAGAAACAAAATACTCAGGAAAAGTTAAACCCAACAAGTTTTCATTCATGCATTTTGCAACCCCTTTTTATGCCACAGGTCTCGCCAAATTCAGTTTCTCAATGTTGCTTGAGCTCTATTTATGTACATGTTAGTTACTTTGTTTTTATTCTCTTTAGTTATCCTTGGTTGGTTCATTATGATTTTACATTTTTGTTGACTTTGATTACTGTTGTCTTTTCCCCAGGTTTTTTACTACTATGAGCCCTTCTTCCTTCCCCCAGCCTTTTTTCTTCACCTGTATCCAGTTCTTTGGTTTCGTTCTTCTTTACTGACTCCTTTCATGACATGATCTGTGTTTTACTGCATGTTCCTGACCTGTTGTGTATTAGTTTATTAAAGATTTTACACAAAATTCTCCAGAAGTTTTCTTTGTATTTTAGTTCAACCTTAAACCAACAAAATATAACGGTTTGGTTCTGATCTTTAGCAAACCGGGAAGGTCTTTGTTATTTATGGCTTTTGCACCAAAGGTATTACACATTGATTTGTTGTTCGATTTTTAAAGTAAAAACATAAAGTACTACTTTGGGGTTTTAAATTTAGGCAGATAAATAACTCAGCGCTCATAAAATGAAAAATAACATGACAAAAAGTCAGGTTGCACCCCCGTCTTTCATATTTAAAATAATAAAGTGTTTATTCATTTACATTTTAGCCTCCTAAATTTAGCAATGGTTGAAGAATCTGTGATTTTTTAAGCATTCAACATTTGGAACAATCTTTCAATTTGATATGGTTGTTAAAAGAGTAAATCAATAAATGTATTAGTAACACCAATGTACTGTGCAGTAATGCAGTTTGTTGGACCCTCACAGAAACAACTAAATAATACTTCTCACATTCAAAAACACTATTTTTATGACAAAAAGCATTTAGGAAATAACTTCTTACTGCAAAAATCCTAACCACTAAAACTAAAAGACTTTAGAAAACAACAAAACTGGAAATAACCTTAAACAATTAATATTAAACCCCAAATATTTTACCAAACAAAACATAAAATAGAAGAAAATATTGGAAACTGCATTATAATAATAAAAAAAACATTTGTGAAAAACAGAGATCTGTTTGGGAAATGTTCTTTGGAAACATGTTTTGTTTCCCTCAAAATAATATGTTTTTTTTTTACTTTGTAAATCCTCCAAAGTTTTCTTCATGCAATATGTTTCCATAACTTCACCCGTTTTTCTCTTTCTCAAGCTGTGTTTGTGTCTTAGTTCTGGGTTCACAGCAGGATGGAGGGCTCTAGTGCAGACTCGAACCGGAAAACACAAATGTTTTTCGTTGCTTATTTAAAAAAAATGTAAAACAGGAGGCGTACCTGGGGAGGTTTGGCACGCAAACAGGTAACAGAAGATAGAATTACTAACCAGAGAATCGATCATAAAACAGCTGAAAAAACTGAGGCATTTACATTTGATTTGCACCGATCTGAGCATGTCAAGCTCACTTCATGCTGCAGATAAAAGTACTATGAAAAATAATTTCAACCAAGTTTGATCATGTATAAATGTGAATATAAAGTGTGTCCCAATGCATAATGTTAGCAAAAATGTTTTAAGGTTTTAATGTGCAAAGGTCATGGCCACAAACATTAAAGCTTGTTGTTCCAATCGAGAGCAAAATGTCTCTAAACCTCTTCTGGAAATAGCTTTAGCTTATTCTAACTAGGAGGATTTTAGGATTTTACTCAGCAGAAACAGATGTCTGATCTACCTGTAAGTGCAAGATTTCACCAGACTGTTGAAACAGTTGACTAAAAGTGATGGAAACACATTCGTGTTGATGATAAAGCCTATTTCCAAAACAGGGAATGTCCAACGTGTAATCGGTCTCTACTGTTTTGACTGTCACCTCCTGTAAACACTCCCATTGCTCTGGGTGACTTTACTTCGTTGTCAAGTTGAACTTAAATGCCTCTCTTAAATGAACTCTCTAAACATTAAGACAGTTCAGACAATGCATCCGCTCAACATATTCTAAACCACCAACATAATAATGATATCAATGTTTAGTCGGCTCAATCTTCAAAATCTGACGGCTGACATCTTCCCTGTCTGCATGGATCTTGCTTATTGATAACTTCAGCTGTGAGGCCTCTTATATATTACACTTCAGTCTAAGTGTCTGTGAAATTTAACTGTGTGCCCTATGAGTCTTTGTGATGGACCTGCGACCATGGAGTAGCTACATCTCGCCCAATAACATTTTTATGCTTACCTAAACTATGTTGGATTCTGTATCGCTCTGTATTGTTCCAGTGTGTTTTGGTTTTTAATCATCATAGTATCGTCAATAGGTTAACGGGGGTTGAGCGCCTTTACCTGGGGGTGCACAGACATGTACCTCGAAGCTGCAATTAAACCAACATCTTTTTAATTATTAGACCACAAACACCCCAGTTGTTAACATTAATATTGAAAAGGGTTCTAAAAATACAGCTTAACTTATAAATGAACAAATTATTAAATGTAAAGCCAACAAAAAATGTAATATTTAGTATAATTTGTATATGATGTTACACCAGAAGCATTTTTTTTCTTTAGGAAAATGCTTTGGTGAATATAGTTAGAAAGCGTTTTTGGTGCTTTTAAAAGAAAGACAATCAAAAATGTTTCACCTCCTTCAACTTATATCCTAAAGCACCGCTCATATCATGACGTTCCGTCCTGCAACCTTGGTCCTTGAAAATAAGCAGAAGACACAGGCAGTCCTGTTGGCCTTCAGAGGAAAAGCGGGAGACATAAATAAAGCAAACGGAACAACTAAGAGCAAGTGGAGTAGTTCAGCCTTGCACTACAGACGTCAGGGGTAATTCTCGTGATTTACTTTTAACAAACGCCTGAACTGCCCTTGTTTGCGTTGGTGAAGCCACAACTAAAGCGACAGAAAACCTTCATCATCTGTGGAATAACAATTGAACTGCTGCCCAGACAAAAACCCTTTCATATTTTTTCTAATTTTACCTCCATCAACTGTAATGTTTGCCATCCTAATTGATAGCTGGAGTATGCTTTGTTTTATTTTCTTGGAGAATTGCAGAGTCTGGGGCTTAGGGTGAATGGTGTTTCTCACAGCACAAAACAGACTTCTATTAGTTTCTAAAGGGCCTTATAACTCTTACCAAATCAATGTGCAGCTTCATATTTATGGCCACTGCTGATGTCTTTCAGTTTCAGTATGGAGTAAACACACCTGAATGCTCCGAAGTAGCTAAACTCAAGCATTCATGGAGATTCTTTCTACAGATGGTGAATAATTACGTACTTTTGATGACAAAACCAACTCCTGTTTTCTCTCTTAAATCTTACTGGAACAAGAAATGTGAACCTAAGTTGCTTCTCCTTTTTTCATCTTTATTGTCATGGATAAGTTATTTTAACCACTGAATCTGAAATCTAAATTATGTCCGGATTAAATACCAAATCATTTTTAAGTTATATGTGAAAACCCAGTATTACCTCGTAATTACACTTTATTCCAATGAAATATTCATATTTATACCTCCGCTGTACATTACACTAAGCTTCTAAAATTTTACTGGTACAGTTCTTCACCAAATCAAGTTTGATATAAACCACAGGGATCTCTTTGTTAATAGGCAACCTTTCATTCAAAATCATATATGGAGTCCTTTAAAATGTCACCAGGTGACTATGAAGCACTGAGCACGGAATAAAACCAGTGAATGGATGAGCCAAAACCTGCAGCTTCCACACAGTAATTGTTTTATGACCAAAGGAGAAGCTGCTAAAACTAGAAAGCACCAATCAGGCTCTAAATCTGCAAGTAATGAGTGACTCAGAGCTAAACCTCCAGAGGTGCATAAGGACGATTGCAAAGTCATTCTTCTAACACCTGAATCATTTTATCAGGATCTTAAGCCCCAGGAAAACTGTCAGAAACTGTTTTTATAGTTAGTCTAATTGATTACTGCAACAGCGTCTTCCTAAAAAGTCTGTCAGCTGCTGCTCTCGTTTACTACAACTAGGAAAACAGGACACATTTCCAAGTCCTTACACTGACTCAGAATAGTTCAACTACCTTTACTGGTTTAGAAACCACTGTACAGTTTAGCGCAACACAACGGTAAAGACTTCCAGATCGCTCAAGTCTTCTGGTTCTAGTCAACTCTGCATCCCCAGAGTCATAACCAAACATCACAAAGCTCCATTTAGTTTTGAGGCTCCTCTAATCTGGAACACACATCCTTTAAAGATAATTTAACTTAATCTAG
Organism: Orestias chungarensis; assembly: GCA_032876305.1. NCBI lineage: Eukaryota > Metazoa > Chordata > Actinopteri > Cyprinodontiformes > Cyprinodontidae > Orestias > Orestias chungarensis. Next base: position 1,504,863 of record JAVLVB010000124.1, on the reverse strand, counting down.
AATGTTAACATAAACAGGTAGGTTGCCATGACCAGTCTATATTTCATATTCAAATGTAATGATCTTGCTTGTTTTAATCATGTAAACCACTGAGTTAACTTGATGAAAGAAGTTAAACAAAAAACTGTCTTACATGACCAGATCTGAAGAAGTCCCACAAATAAAAAGTAACCACTTACACACATGCAGGAGTTTACATTTCCCATTTGATGCACCTTACTGAATCTTTGCCTGTTCAAACTCTGGTTTTAGGCTACTTAACCTAACTGCTCCTGTAGCTCCACCTGCTGGCGTTAGGTGATATATCTGTTTTAGGTTCTTTTATTTAAACACCCACTGAAATATCTGGGCACCACAGAGGTAGAGGTTTCAAACAACGCCAAAGACAACATGTCAAGGGTATTTATTAAAAGATAAAATATGCAGTCATTGTCCTGAACACGCAACTATTAGAAAATGCTTCGACTTGTTATAAAAAATTAAATGGACATGCGAGGACAGTTCAGTCTGCCAATACATAGAAAACTTGCAGGTAAATGTTTTAAGCTCGTTAAGCCTCTCACTGTCAGATGATCTCCTCAGAGAACCAGTTAACAATTGGCAGGATGTTTGTTGCACAGTGAGCACAAAAAAATATGTAAAAAATAAAACCAGACACTGTTGGGTCAGTGTTTCCAGATCACATCTGTCAATACGCATTTTCAAGTTCAACAAGTTTTAAAACACTGTAAACAATCACAAAGAAAAACTGTAGCAGACGAGTACAGTACATGTTCCTTGATATTTTTGAGGACAACATATAAAGCAAAACTTGTCAAAAATCGGCATCTCTGTGCAGTTCAAAAATATTACAGTAATAGAGAAGCAAAACGTCACATTTAGCTGCTGTTACCAAATCAAGTGCCCAAAACCCACTGTTTTGTTTTTTTAGAAACAGGTTATAGGAAATATTGTAACTTTAAGAAAAATAACCACAAAACAAGATTTTTTTTTAATATAAAAAATGTTTTTTTTAAACAATTTCAATATAAAACATCACATATCTTCAGGCCAATCAAACAAATTCACTGTCATTTCAGTACTCATGAACTCCCCAGTCAAACGGACTACAATGACATAAAAAAGGGTTTACTGCAGTAAAGAGGTTTTTCTTTCTGTATTTTTACCTATTTAAAGGAGAAATATACCAACACAAAAATCTAACAATCACTCTTGCTTTACTATAATATTAATAATAGAAAAGAACAAATGTGAACTCTTGGTCTGAACAAAAAGCCCAAACCCCCAAATTTCTGGTCAAAGAGGCATTTACGCAGTCTTCTGCTGGCCCTTCTTCCCAATCAGGGATTTGTGGATGTGTGGGATGACACCTGAAAGAAACGGTCACATGTCACACGACAAGAATGCAGAAACAGAAAATCAGGTACAACAATGCATTAAGGAAATCCTTTAAATAAACGTTCTTTACCTCCACCAGCAATTGTTGCTTTGATAAGAGAATCCAACTCTTCATCACCGCGGATAGCCAGCTGCAAGTGACGGGGAGTGATACGCTTCACCTTCAGGTCTTTGGAGGCGTTTCCTGCCAACTCTAGTACCTGATGGGACAGTGAGCGTTAATCGAACATGCACACGACACAGAGAGACGAGCGTGTGCACAGATGAGGAGGACGTACTTCGGCAGTGAGGTACTCGAGGATGGCTGCGCTGTAAACAGCTGCTGTGGCTCCGACGCGGCCGTGGCTGGTCGTGCGAGTCTTCAAGTGTCTGTGGATACGACCCACTGGGAACTGCCAGGAAACAGATACAAGACTGCGGTTAACATAAAGCAAAGCAACTAAAATCTTTGAGTTCAGACTGGGCCGTATGAACACCTGCATTAAAAACAAACAAACCACAAACTGCCAAATGAACAGCGAGTGAAGATTTACCTGCAGCCCGGCTCTTTGGGAGCGCGACACCGCCTTTGCCTTGGCTTTCCCACTGTCTTTTCCTGCCTTGCCGCCAGCCTGCATAAAGAAATCCACCAATTATCAATATCTAAACAATAAAAAAAAATCAATTGGCAGATTTAGATAGAAAATTAAGTTGGGCTTCTTCACTAAAGGATTTGTAGAAATAAAGTCGGTCCAACCGGAGTTTATTATAAAGAAAACTAATGGGTTGATAAGAGGAAAGTGCAACAATTGCTGTTTGGATGTGTTAGAAGCAGACATTTACATTTCATTCATAAACTCAGAACTGGATCGTTTTGCATATCATAAGTAACTTTAGATCATCCTTCATGAACTAGTTATTTTCCACAAACTTGATTTGAAACATTTTACAAACATCATCATCTAAATTAATGATGTACTGACCATCTAATCTACTTTCCTAGATTAAAAAAATGTTTCTAAGCTTCACAAAAATGATAAAGCCTATATGTAAACACTATTTTATTTCAATAACTTCAGATGGGATCAAGCTTAAAAGTCATAATATTGGGAATAATCAAAGATAATGTGTCATGGATGATATTTAGTTTAAGTTTGATCATGCTCGGTATTTCATATATTTAACAAAAATGTATTTTGGCTAAAGGATATTGCTTGAAAATAAAAAGAAATAGCCCTTTAGTGCTGCTCTCATTCAGAAACCAACTTCGGCGCCCAACGTTACCGACGGCCGGTTGAACGGTTTAGCTTTTCCCGCCAATCTCAAATAAAACAAACCAAACACGCGAGTCACGCGCCGCAAACCTTCAACCGATATATGCGTGGACTCGGCGTGGAAGCCAACTTTCATAAAAAGGAAACCCGCTGAAAATACCAAGGGAAACCACCCACGGTGAGCTGACAGCGGGGTTGATGGTTGAATCCCCGCGTCACATAAAAAACAAGAGGCGCCCACTGGTGACATGAAACGGTCAAGTTTTCACACCCACCGAGAAAAATAAAATAGACCAGAGAAAAGTTCACGTTCACGTTCCTCTGAGTGCCAAGCGGAAAAAAACACCAACATTTCCGTAAATGTAGCCGTTTAAATGCAAACTTCTCAAACGGTAAAAACCACCCAACGGCTACAAAACCCCAAACATGTTGACTTAGCCTGCCAGGGAGCCTCAAAGCGCTTTAATAAACGCTAAAAAGACCCTTCAGAAGAGCAGTTCACTGTTAAATTAAAAAGGATAAATACAGAAAGATGCCTTCCACCAGAAACAAATGAAGTTCACCACGATGAATGTTTTAGCCAACGGTTCACTCATGCTAACTCTTTAGCTGACAGCGTCTCTAATCACTCTAATTTAAAACAGCACTTTCCACACAGTTGCGCGTAGAATAACACGAAGCTAATCTAACGGCAAGGGGAATAGATTCGCAATTAATCAGAGTTTACGTACCATTTTTCTCTCGTCTGGAAATTTGACTGAAGAACTGTGTGTGTGTATGTGTGTGAGAGGGGGGGGTGGTTGCAAACAATTTCAGCTCCCGAAAGCAAAGAAACAATAAAACCCTTTTGCAAATCTTTAGCTCCGAGCTCCTCGTGGGAGCCTGGCCAGCCAATCAGAGGGTCCGTTATTGCTTCGAATCTCCGGTTCAGCCAATCATCGAAAGGAGTGCAGAAAGTCGACCCATCCCCCACCCAAAGATCTCGGTTGCTCCGTTTTTTTTTTTTGCGCACGGAACCAACAAGTAGGCGGGACTAAGACGAGTGTGTGGAGTGTCCTTCCAGTCACATTCATCCCGAAAACGTTTAATGTCGTGTTATAAAGCGATCTAACTGTTGGATTACCAATGAACGCAACCCACAGTGCATTCAATTTGAAATATACGAAACTGAAATGAGAGCGTGAAAGTCTCCCGTGCAGGCATTATAAGCTGAGGAAATGCATTTGATTTGAACATAATACAGAAGAGGACATCTGTCATAGAAATATAAGAACAGACGTTTTAAGAAGGACGCAGCCATGTTGGGTGGGGCATTCTGCCCCGGAAATACAAAAACTAGCATAAAAGAAAAAGCAGTGAATTCTGTTTGGAGGGTTTACTGTTGTTTGTTGTGGGATATTAACTGCAATGCTAATATATTTCTGTATACACGAGGATTTATGTCCCTTCATCAAAGAAAATATAAGTAAAGTTAAATATTTAATTGTTTATTGTAGAAAAACAATTTGCTAAACTAAATCTCGTTTTAAATTAATGTATAATCATAAATGTTTGTTTTCAAAAGTCGTTTCAGTCCATTTTGAGCACATTTTCTCTGATTTTGATTTGCTGAACACAGTTCTTAAAATTCAAACATCAATATATTTTATTATGTGTTGGGAAAATAATGACATATAAAATTAAGTAAGCGAAAATGTTGTATGCTTCTTCTTTTTTTATTCGGCGACAGTTACTTGTTTCTGGAGAAAATGCCTCCCCCAAGATGGCTGACGCGCTGACGTGCTGACGTGCCTGTTGCTATGGGTCACTGTGTGATCTACTCTTTTACGTCTATGGTATCTGTTGTGGTTCGTAAATAAAATCCAAACGAATGTCTTATGGAAGGCGGAGCTTAAGATGATTGGCAGACAGACAAACGAATCAAAACGCAAAGTTTTTATTGGCAGTCAAAGTAGCCAATCAGAGCCCAGACAGCGGCCTCCAGTATTCTCCGTTTGCTCGGCTATGGGAGAAGAGAGAAGGGGGAGGGAAGGTTTGAGGGTCAGAGATACGCAGAGAAGCGGGCTGCTGGTGGCGAAGATGGCGGATGGGGACAGCGGTAGTGAGCGCGGTGGAAGCAGCGGTGGCGGCGGGGGAGGAAGCAGCGGTGGCGGCGGGGGAGGAAGCGGTGGATTCCAGCATTACCAGCGGGAGGCGGAGACGCAGGAGCTGGCGTCGAAGCGGCTGGACATTCAGAACAAGCGCTTCTACCTTGACGTGAAGCAGAACGCCAAAGGCCGGTTCATCAAAATCGCAGAGGTCGGCGCGGGGGGCTCTAAAAGTCGCCTGACCCTCTCCATGTCAGTTGCTGCCGAGTTCCGCGACTATCTGGGGGACTTTATTGAGCACTACGCCCAACTGGGGCCCAGCACCGCGGATCAGATCGCTCAGTCGGCCGGCGGCGATGACAGCGGGCCTAGACGGGCCTTGAAGAGCGAGTTTCTGGTGCGAGAGAACCGAAAATACTACCTCGACCTTAAGGAGAACCAGCGCGGTCGGTTTCTCCGCATCCGACAGACCGTCAACCGAGGCCCCGGCTTCGGCGTTGGAGTGGGCGGCATCCCCGGGGCGGGTATGCAGTCCGGCCAAACCATCGCGTTGCCGGCCCAGGGGCTGATAGAGTTCCGCGACGCGCTGGCCAAGCTGATAGACGACTACGGCGGCGACGAGGAGGAGCTGGCCGGCGGCGGAGGGGCCGGCGGCTACACCGAGCTCCCGGAGGGCACGTCGATCATGGTGGACTCCAAGCGCTTCTTCTTCGACGTGGGCTCCAACAAGTACGGCGTCTTCCTGCGGGTGAGCGAGGTGAAGCCCAGCTACAGGAACTCCATAACGATCCCCTTCAAGGCGTGGGGCAAGTTCGGCGGAGCGTTCAGCCGCTACGCCGAGGAGATGAAGGAGATCCAGGAGCGACACCGGGACAAGATGTACGAGCGGAGGACCGGGGAGGAGTCGGAGGGCGACGACGTGGACGACGATTGACCCCCCCATCCCGGAGACGGGAACAGAAGGCGGCTGTCCCTGGTTTGAGGTTGACAACATGATGCAAAGCCTGGAGATAAACGAGGAGCGACTATTTTTGTGCATGACGAGTCGAACTGTTAACAACAGACAAAAAAAACAACAACAAATGGCAAAAAAAAAAGATAAAGAAATGGTATATTTGACTGACAAATTGTCTATTGTAAGAGAAACATGTTCTAAAGTTTAGGTGGATGTAATAGCTTAACCGAGTGCAGACCCCGGCAGTCAGCATCTGTATGGTTGATAAACTATATTCTATTTAATATATATATATATCTATCTATGTATTGGTTTGTCCCATTGATAACCTCACGTGGAGCCCAGCAAGTTAAGTTTGGCAGAAACAGTCGGTTTCCTGACCCCCTCCTGCTTGAGTATATATCCAATGGTGAGAGCTCACTGTTGGTGGTGATGATGATGATAAAGAGTAAAAAACGTGACATCCTTCAACCAGCAGGCGCGGATAGAGAGAGACAGGAGTTCTGGCATCGCTCACCTTGGCAGTGTTTTGTTTTGTGGTTTTTTCCCGTTCTTCTTGTTGTTGGAAGCGATCGCTACCAAACTGCTTGTCCAGACAAGAGCCACAGGGTCAGCCGCGTCGGGACACCCTCACCCAGCCCGGCTTTGGGGGCCCGTAAGGTTACCTACTGCAAGCACACAACTCGTTTGGACCCACAACACGCCCCGGATGACGCCCTCTCGTCTCTTCCTTGGTGCACCTTAACACCCCCCCCTTTTTTTTTTCCTCACCCTCTTCTCTAGGTGCTGATCCTTTCTGCTCCCATAGCTGAGGCGCGGTGAGGCTTGCTCAAACTTGGCTTGTTGTGTCTCAGGGCTAAAGAGGGGAAAAAAACCCATTTTGGGGTGTTTTTTCCCCTCCTCCCAGCATTCCCTGTGCCTGTGCATCATCCTATCTAGATGTTGCTGCAGCCGAGTCGTCTGTGGGAACTGATGACGTCTCCTGTGATACGGGGCCACGTTTGACCCGTGTGGCCTTCTCGCCAGAGGCGACGCAGTGAGCTCAGGCCTCCTGCACCGGTCACACCGCCTCCGAGCTGAGGCTTAATATTGCTGGGTTTGAGCTAATATAATCTCAAGGGTTATCCTTGTTGACTTACTGAGGGTGCATCATTCGAATCCTCTCGAATCTTGAAAGAATATTCAGTCTGATTGTAACAAGATAAATTAGGTGCTTTTGAAAAGAAACTCCTGCATGGGGTGTTGTATCTAAAATATATATATATATATATATATGTACTGAAAGAGATTTACTAACTAAATCAAAAAAAAAATATCAAGTATAGATAGAATTATTTTTAAAGAGATATATAAAAACACGTCTTAGAAATATGAGATTTATTAAATAATGCTGCCTACAGTGGCCTATTCAAAACACTAAACTTGGATGCATATTTCATACCTGCTTTTTTTGTTTCCTGATATGTTTTATTCCCTGAAAGGAAACTACAAAGTAAACGGAGAGAACAACAGATTGGTTATGCCGTATGCTGAAGCAATTTCTCGAGAAACACTCAGCACTAGAGTTCACTTTACAGAGCTTCGATTTGTTCCCTCGTTTCGGTCCGCGCCCTCTTGTTTTGCCGCGTTTTCTCACGGACTGGCTTTCCATCGGTTGCCATACGACGCAAGCGTAAACACCTGCAACCCTCGGCTTTACATCTTTACTGCTCCTTTTACAGATTTTTATTTCATTTTATTGCATGCCTGCTCTCTGATGCAGAGTCGCCTTGTGTTCTTTTGCATTTTTCAGATTGCTGTATAATGGTATTTAACCGTTTTGTTTTGTTTTTTTAGAGCGGTTGCAAGTGTTATTTCTCTACTGCAATAGAAAAAAATAAAGATTACTTTTCAGTCTGATAACGATTTTTGAAAAAGGCCACAATGTTCCCATGCTTTGGGGGAAGCCTCACCTCCATTGTCCAATTTCCTTTTTGGTGTGAACATTTCTCGTTGAACTTTACTTTTACTCACTCCAACACAGCAGAGAAATGCCATATATATATATATATATATATATATATATATACACACACACACACACATGGGAGCAATAGATTTTATTTCCTTTTCTATTGATATAAATATACTATATATAAGATTCCACTTGCTATTTGAACTACATCCTTCTTGTACTGTGTTACGTGAAATGGCAGCTGTTTCAGTCATGTGTGTTCTGCTGTAATATTCTACCAAGATCCTTTCAAAGAGAAATAAAAAAAAAGGTTTTTGCTCAGGAGAGTTGTTGCGTTTTTCTTTTAATGTGGTTTCAAATATTAATTTATTCAAGTTAATATTAAAATATTAACTTGAATCTTAAGATAAAGATTAGGGTGATGGAAAAGAGGCCTGCTGACGTTAATGACGTGACATTCCTTAGTTATACTAACAGAAACTAGAAGAATATTGCTAAGAAATAACAGGTTTTTCTTCCATTATTGATAATAAGTGTATTTATTTTCCACATGCCATTTGACAAATTAAATAAAAGTAGCTAAAATAAAGCAAAATTCAGTGTTAATGCTCAGTTTTACATTATCTATACACTTTCTAATTGTCATAAGTCAGTCTTGCATGGAGTGAGTTTGATGATAGTAGATGAAAAATACTCTGAAGTTATTTAAAGCTGCTTATATCAGCAAAAGCTACATAAACTATTAAAGGCAGGAGCTGTTTCATGTATAATACATGATAGTATACGACTTTTAATGCTGAGCTGTTCTTGTGAGAGATTTTTTTCCTCAATCTACCTCAATAGTTTTTACATTTGACAATGATTTATGAATGAACGAAACAATGCGGCCCCATCTTTTTATAGTGCATTTAAATTTTAACTAGCTGCTGCAGGGATAGATGCCGGAATCACCCAAGTTTAAGCATTTATCCTATGTTTCTGTTTAGACAGGCCCTAAATCAAGGGTTTTCAGTAAACCTGGCGCTTTTACATTTATACTAGCTATTTTGTATAAACGGAGGAGAAATGTAAAACATTTCTGATCCTTCATCTAATAGTCAGTAAAATTATACAATTTTTAAACAAAGTTTATTCGGCCACATTAAATGTTATTATCCTATGCTTTGTTTATGTTATCAGAATCTCACTAGATTGTCTTGGATTAAATCTCTAAAGGCAGTTTACTGATGTTTGTAATTCACACACAAGCTCACTAAAATGTATTATATAATTTATATTTTATTATCATTCCAAGCCAATAACTACAAGTTTTTCTTAATTTTTTAAACAAAACAGCCAACATATGTTTTAATAAGTATAATCCGGATTATCCAGATGTATACGTGCATCTGAGGACTTGTTTTCTTGAGGCACTGATGTATAAACTTTTCAACCCTGCTGTGAGTTGCGTAATCTCACGCTATGGCGACGTGTGCTGACCTCTACTAAAAAAAAAAGATGACGTTGAAGGAATGTGTCAGAAGTTTCTGCAGAGTAAGATTAGAAGGAAAGTTGACAATGAGTGGACATGTACTGTAAATACAATATTATTGTGACATATTTATGCAAACAAAAAAAAGAAAAGAAAGAAAAGATATGTCTCAGGTTAGTTGACTACATGATGGGGAAGGTGAGCTCGACTTGAAGGAAAACAGCTCAGCAAAGTGCGCTGAATAAAAAGAAATCTGAAGGATTATTTCCAATCTGACAATCTTTACTTGAGGATCTTGACATGGACCAAATCTGTATCTAATCTGTAAAAACACAAAATCTTATCGAGAGTTTTTCTTGCACTTTCATGTGCAAATATCCTAATACAATTGAAATAAAACAAAACTAACTTAAAGTGACTTTTCAGCAAGCTTCCGATAAAAAAGTCATTGTTTCACCACCCGGCCTTTCTTGGACACTTATTTTGGATCATGGAACAACAAAGACATACTGTTTAAACATACATCTATATTTATTGAGCACTGGTTTAATACTGACATTATTTTCATTACACAATTATTTAACAGGGCCGGTCATCTCTACTCCTATAATGAGTTTTTAGAACACAATATCCCCGTGTCACCTGGAGAGCATGCAAAAGTCCATGGAGCAATCTCTTCCGCTGTTTGCATGTTATTTATGGCTCAATCAGGAGTGGAAACCCAACTGCAGCCTTATTATCTCTGACTGCCACCTCAGTTGGTTAAGATCTGTTTGTCCTGCAACAATGGTAAGAACAATAAACTGATTAGATCGCTGTTCAAATCAGATGTCATCACAGTGCCAGATGTGGTTCCATACTGGAATACATTTGTGGAAGACATTGACCCAACCGATACCTTTTGACCAACAAAGTTAGAGAAATATTGTTTAAAATAGTTCATATGTTTTATCCGTCTAATTATCAGATTGTTGAAAGATTCAAAAGAGACATCAATGGGACATGCGCTTTCTGTTCTGTCAATGTTGAAGTAGCTACCCGCTTGTTTTAAAACTGTCCAGTTGTCCAAAGCTTTTGGATTGATGTCTGTAATTTTATTGCTCTAAAAAACATTGACAAAAAATGTAAGCTGTTTTGGAAGGATGAGCTTTTTGGTCTCTCTGACTCTATCAGAAATAAGAAAGAGCAAAATAAAACATTTATTACCAATCTCATCAGTCTTTTGGCCAAATTCCACATTCATAAATGTAAGTTCACACGCAAAACAACTTTTACAATTTCACTGCTTTTCATAATGAAGTCAAGCAGTAAAAAAAAAGTTTAAATAGTTGTAATCATTTTGGCATTTTCTTATAAAACTATGTCCCCCCCTGGCAAGGTATATTGTTGTTTCGTTATTTGTTCTTGAAGACATTCATTTTTGTTATCTTTGCATTGTGGAATACCCATATTGTGACGTTCTTATTTCTGTAAACTGTGCACATCCTCAATAAAGTTGTATTAAAAAAAGTTTTCACATTTGTTCCCTCGTTTCGGTCCGCTTCCCTTTTTTTTCCCGTGCTTTCTCACGAATTGGCTTTGCATCAGTTGACATGTGACGCAAATGACGCAACACTTGCAACCATTAATGTTGCATCTTTGGTTATAGATGTAAAGTGTTCTTTTGAATTTTCCGATGTTGCAGGTGTTCTGTTTTTTTGTTGTTGTTTTTTTTATAGCGGTTACAAGTTTTATTTTTGTACTGCAACAAACAAAAAGTTTACTTTTAGGTCCAAAAAGGATTTTTTTTCAAAGACCACAATGTTCCCATGTTTCGGAAACCTCTAAGGACGTTTTTTTTTTCAAAAAAAGTTTACAGGACAAAAGTTACAGAACAAGTAAGAATAACTGCCCATTGAACTATTGCTTTTTATCAATATTTGAGAATTGTGAACTTAAATCAAGAAGGTAGAAAGTTACTTTTAGGTGGGTTCTGTCTTGTTTCAAGTGTTCAAAGATGTTTGAAATAGAAAGTGGCACAACATTGGAATAGGTCTGATATGTGTTGCATTTGTGTTAATGTAACCATGATGACAACCTTTGCTCTATGGAGTTTTTAAAATGTTGTTCTTTGTGCCCCTTTTTAAACTTTGAGCTCTTACTCCTCTCAGCGTCTAAGCTTTATATTGCAAAGGGTTTTGTTGGAGGTTGGTTATGCTGCCCACATTTGTTTTGTTGATCTGGAAAAGACAGACAACTTTTTCCTTCAAAGAGATTTGTGCTAGAAAACCTTAAGTCCCTTTTTATTCATATTGCATAAAGTCAGTCCTGAAGGGTATTTGGAAAGTTTTCAAGTTAATTTCCTCCAGAGAAAGAAGTTGCACCATTTAAATCAGCTGTGTTGCATCTTTGAGTGCTAGAGACGAACACCAATGCCTTAGATAGGGCAGTCACTGTATTCAGGATGGTCTCTGTCAGAGCTGCCCTTAAAAATTGATGTTTTATTTCCTGTGTGATTTTAAAGCTGAGCTGTGGAGAACAGGCTGTCTCTGCAAATGAAGTAAGGCGTCTAAATGTATCAGCCTCTAAAGCCCCCGAAGGAGTTTGTCTTCAACCGTCCCAAGAGGTTGGAAGGGTCAAACAGGACTGGGGCCTCATCAGCCTAAAAAAAAACTTCACATATATGTAACTGTTATCCACAGTTTGACAAACAGTTAATTTGGAAAAAGAGATGCTGGACTTCAAGGAGAGGCAGTTCTGGCTTTCCCTCCAGGACCTGTTTCCACTAAAGCACAATCTCAGATCGTAGTGGGGCTAACTGGCTTTGGATACATATTTGTCAAAATACATTAAGGAATCCTATAGGCTCTAACATTGTGTTTTTTCCAAGCACGGTATCTTAAAAGGGATTGCACAAGCTTGACATCGTCTTGTGAGGAGGCTGCTGAACCAGTCCCGTACCCTCCTCCTCCTCAATTTGACCTTGTGATTCTGTGCGATTACTTCAAGTTCACATAGACACACATTTGCACCCCCAATGACCTCTGCAAGCGGCGCGTGATGAGGAGTGAACGCACAGGGGGGAAACGAAGAGGGATGGAGCACTAATGTGTTTGAGTCACAGAGGGAACAGCTCAAGGGCACGTGTTGCCGCATTGAGCCGGGCGCCGTGGAAGAGAGGATTATAGCACATGGCCCTGGTGTCCTGATGGCCTGCTCCAGAAATACAAGCCCCACTAAGCTGCCCATCCATCACTGGGAGCAGGTGAGGAGGGAGAGACTGTGAGCTCGATCTCTGTGAACCCAAGCTCTGCCTCATGCTCGCTCAGCTGTGAGTGTCCGTGCCATGTCTTGCTTGTGGGTTCATGTTTGTTGACGTGGCAAATGATGCGGAAGGGTTTACAAACAGCATCTGTCGGAAACGTTAAATCCATTGAAAGTACTCAAAAATAATAATAATTCAAAGTAAAAAAGCGTTTTGCAGAGACAGGGGCTTCTGAAAGTCTGTGTACCTTTTACGTCACGAATTGCATTTTATCGGGACTTCTTTGGGTTTTTAAGAATGAAAGCTTCTCACAACCGCAGACGAGAATAATGAGAGTAGGAAAGGAGGGGTCTGACAAATATTTATCCCAAAAAAAAAATTTGGGCTTGTTACAGATTGACTTTCATGTTTTTTTAACCTTTATTTAAACATTGACTAGTCTTGAATCTGAGATGTTGATGAGGGCATTTATTCGAAACACGACAATTAGGGTCAAATTAAAGAAATTAGAAACACATTTAGGTTTTCGTGGAGTTTTTTTTTGGTTTAGACTTAAACAAAGTGCATGTAGAGAAAAATATTAATAAGTTTTGAGTTTTTATCTGTTTTGTGAACCATCTTTTGCTGCAACTTCATCTACTGTGTCCTCAACACCATTGAGGTGGGCAGGCATGTTTGGATAGATTTGCAGTTGAGTAATTTATCTAAATGTTTTGTAGATTAAACAGAGATCTGTGAGCAGAAACAAGGTCAGAGACTTTAAAAAGGTAAGCAACCTTGAGATGATAGTTAAAAGAGGGATTCTTTATGAAATCAAGAAAATCATTGGTAACTGCTTCTTTGCTCAGAGGCTTCTTTCTATTCTATGTTATACGAGACGCAGCCTACAGCCGTCAGCATCTACAACATATCTTTGAAGAACCCTTTGAAGAGCACTTTTCTTATTTGATTTGAATTGAGATGTTCAAAGCTGTCTTTTCTGCCTGCTCTGTTCCTTTGTTTGTCTTCTCGAGGGTGTTTGTTCACTGCCGATCTCTATCACACCTCTGAGGCATTCACAGAACAGCTGGATTTACACTGGGTTTAAATAACTCACAGGTGGGCTCAATCTACGATATGACATTTGAAGAAAATTAGTTGATTAATATATTATTTAGGTATGTCAGAGTAAATGAGAATAATCCCAAATGGACCATTAAAAACGTATAAAAAAACAAATCATACATTTTAATTAAGCCCAATGTGTTTGTTGATCTATAAAATAAACATTGTCTTATTGTCATGAAAAAATAAGAGGTGCCACAAAGTCAACAAAATCCTGCAGATCTCTCTTTTGCAGATCAACACAATATAGAAGCCATTTCAATATATTTACAGACTTTCATGGGAAAACCACATTGTGAAACAATCTGAAATATCCGGATGTGCTTTTATCTGATACAAAAGACAACATTCTAGATTTTATCAATGTTTTATACCAAGTTGTTTGTTTTTAGTTGAAGAATCCCAAAAAAAAAAAGTTGTTGTACAGTAAAAACCAAAGTGCTGCTGCCATGTACTGGATATAAAAGCTCACAAACAAAAGTAAAAGCCTAGAGTGGCACAAATGAACCTAATCTTAGCAGAAGTACACAAAAAGAGCATGAATTTATAGGAGGATGTGACCCATTTAATTTGACAGAGATAGTGTTAGATGCAGTGCAGGTGTGCAAACCAAAAGGATCTTATGTCTGAGTTTTGCTGAGAAGACTGATTCTGAAATCCATGACTGAATGCAAAAGTTCCAAGTTAGAGAAAAGAGCTGGAACTTTACCAGAAGTCTAAAAAGCCTAATCGTTCTGATTCTAAGCTAAAACAGGTAATTGTAATGCCACCTAATATTGGAAATAAAGACTAATGGTATTTTCTTTTTTTACCTAAGGCCCAGCATGTCACCTAGGATTTTGATGTGTTTAGAATCTTTGTCCAAACTCTTAAATCTGTGTATCAACAATCCAGCTGTTGATTTGAAGGTAAGTTTAATAGGTTATCCTCTGTCTAGGAACCAATCTTATAACTCCCGCAGCATGCTGCTACAATCAAAATACCTGAGAGCTGGGACAGATTATTGCATTGCATTTAACGTGAATGCATGTTTACCTCACACTTGCAACCATCGCCATCGATAATGAAGCTAAGACCCAGAAATGTATTGTCTTTTAAACAAGTGTACATAAATTACAAAAACAAAGCAAAAATAAAATAAGGAAAATGTACTTGCTGAGCAGGTAACTTTTAAAATCGTTTGACCTCTAAAGCATTTCCGTTATCCACATTGCCTGAATCATTGACAACGTTACCAGTCAGGATTTACAATCATCTTTGCAAGACTCCGACGTTGGATGCTTTTGTCATCTGCAGGCCAAGGTTTACACGTTAAAAATAAAAAGAACAAAAGAGGAAATACAACAGACGTAAAAAACTTCTGAAATAGGTTTCAACAAGAAAAATAAAAGTTGATCATTCCACTTTAAATGTCGTGCACGGACCATAGCGGGGGGGGGAAGATTTAAAAAGGGACACATTTACTGCTTCTAACAACAACCAATATCAATCTATAATCTTATATGGAAACCCATGTTCTATATAATTGCCATCAGGTGGGTAAAATGTAAAGCCAAAGTAGTCTATGTTTTACCTGATGTGTAATGTTACCCTTCAGTACAGAAAGGAATATTGGGAATCAATCGTTGGAGGCCATGTTCCCACGTGAGATGCTTGTTTCACTTTGCCACTTGCCACAAGACCACTTAATAACATCCATCCATTTTCTGTACACCCTTGTCCCTAATGGGGTCGGGTGGGTCTGCTGGCGCCTATCTCCAGCTTACAACGGGCGAGAGGCAAGGGTGCACCCTGGACAGGTTGCCAGTCCATCGCAGGGCAACACAGAGACATGTAGGACAAACAACCACGTATACACACACTCACACCTAAGGACAACTTAGAGTGGCCAATCAGCCTAACAGTCATGTTTTTGGACTGTGGGAGGAACCAGGGGTACCTGGAGAGAACCCAAGCATGCACAAGGGAGAACATGCAAAAAGACCCAAGGTGGAATCGAACCCAGAGCCTTCTTGCGCTGGGAAAATAATAAAATCTTTCTGTGTGTATGAAAAGGGAAAGTTCAAATCAAAACAAAGACAGACTTTTGTTAGGAAAAAAAAGTTTAAAAAAGGTTTAACAGCCTTTAAACATTTGGAGATTTTTAATTTAATTTATTTCAGTTTGTTTCCCACAGGAAATAAGACATTGATCTTTTAAAAGATAATGAAGGTTCATAAAGATGTTTTTCATGACTTATGATCTGTTTTGTTTTTTGTTTTTCTCTGCTGATATTTTGATTATTTATATATTTGATATTAAGTTTTAAAAATGTTCTTGCCATAACACTGATATTTAGCTCCACATAGGCTACAGGTTCTCTTTCAGGTTAAAGCTTGGGCTGATTTTGGTTGGTCTAAAACAACTGTGTCTAACTTTAGTCCTTGAAATGTATTGTCAACCCTTCTCCAACATACTATTATCAGCACTTTGCTTAAATTGATGGCCTCCTGAAAAGGTCATTAAAATTTTTTATTCAGCTCTTTTTGAGCAGGGATGCATTTAAAACCTACAGAATAGTAGATTTTAAGGGTTAGATATTGGGATCTAAAACATTCCTAAGGAAATATGCTGCTCGGAGCAGCTGCACCAATTATAATCCACCAACAGCTGCTTTACAAAAACCAGTACAGAAACAGAGGAAGGTAGGGATTCATAGGGGAAACGGGTCAATGGGGACAAAGCTGATGCACAGAGAGCTGTAGATGCATGACGGCGATGGGTGCATACGTCTAATTTGGACCTTAGTGACTGGGGTTTACCACACTCACAGAGCAAATATCCTATTATAGTGAAAGAGCTATTTTTAGTTTCTGTTGCCATGTGTCATCAACATTCACCACTGCACTTTCAGCAAACCGTACATTTTCAGCACTCATGACGCAGAATTATCCCAACCCTACACATGAATGGAGGAAAGGATTAGCTCAGCTGCACAGTGATAGAAGGCACGGAAGCAGGACAGCGAATGAGAAGCGTAGAAATAACCTTTTTTTATTAAGTGACAACACAGATCTGAAAAATGTATGTTAACCAGACAACAGACACAGCGTCAACCTCTCAAACACTCCTTGTTACATTGGACCTGATCTTTGTTCTAGAACTGCACTGATTGCAATGCATTAACAATAAAAGTTTGTTGATTTTTGTCCGTAGTAACATAATATTAACAAAGCAAATACAGTTTGTTTTGTACACATCCATGATGTGAATCAAGTGTTCTGGCTTATCACAAAGACGCTCTGTATGATTGTTATGCTGTCACTGTGGAGGCCAGTGGAGTACAGTAAACTCCTTTTCATGTTTACCTGATATGGAGCATCACTCTAGTGGAAGCTGCCATCAGAACTCATCCATGCTACTCATTCGTCTATGCTCCAGTTTAGCGTTTTTCAAATTAATAAAGATTGAAGTGACAAAAACTAATAAAAAAAATAGATATTTGCACTGTTTGCAGCTTTTGAAGATGGTTGAATAGATTACTGCAACAATCTCTTCAGAGGTCTGCCTACTAGGACAATGGTGGCTGACGGAGATCATCATCCCAGCTCTAAAGTCCTTACTCTGGCGCCCTGTAGCTCAAACGATAGACTTTAAAGGCTTTGCACAAAAATGCATTAAAGATTTGTTGTCGTATGAACATTACAGACCACTTTGGTCCTCATGTTCAGCTCCACACCGAATACTGAGAAAGAAAATCAAACATGGAGTAGCAGCATTTTTAAACTCCTCTAATCTGCAATAAATGTCTAGACTAATTGCAAAACCAATGAAAAAGTTTAGATTCTTTAAATGAAGGCTAAAAAACAATTTCTTCTGAGCTGCCTTCGATATTGACTTAATTTGACTAATCTGTTTGCAGATCAAATCTTGCGGTTATTTAAAACTAGAACAGACTTTACATCCATTGTGTAGAAATTGTTCCACCGCAGAATCTTAAATGTACAGATTTAGCAAGTAAATGTAATGCTTGGAGTCAATTTTGGACCAAAGTACAGACAGAAAAGTTAAATTCTCATAATGTAAAGTTTAATTATAAGTAAAGGAACTTGCAGAAGATGAAAACAGATGTGCTACAGAAAAACAGGAACAATGGAGCTAACAGAGATCAATGAACGGAGCCAATAAGATTATCGGACAGCTTAAATATACTGAAAAAATGTAGTAAGAGTGAGCTCTGTTTGAGCAGTGATGCATGTAACCTACAGAACAGTAGATCTCAAGGATTAGATTTCAGGGACCCCTGATGTAAAACTTAAGCTGAGTGGAAGTGGAGGTCGGCGGAAAATGGAGAAATGAAAAACATTGCAGGGGAGCAGAATGGCAGAGTGATCAAGAAAAACAGAGAGAGATAGAACTGTAGAAAAATCTAATAAACGAATATAATCACTAACAAAAACTACTGACAAATCCAAAATCCAGACAATCAGAATAAATAAAAACAAAACATAAAACTAAAATGAAAATAATAACAACATAAAACAAGTAATTTCCACAACATGAGAATAATATAAGCCTGAATTGCTTTTTACTTCAATGTAGGTCTGGGGAATTACCTTGAATGTTAAGTATAAGTTATGTTGTCAAAAACACTTCTTTAACATTATCCTAAAAAAAATTTCTTGACATTATTTATTCAGGCTTCCTTAAATATCATATCCGGCCTTTAGAGGGCGCTTGATCTTGTAGTAAACTGTGGGAGCAGCAACCAGCCTGTCTGGGTGGAATATTATACAGTCATTACTGTATTTAGTTGTTTTTTTTTTGTGCTAAAATATGTAATTACATTCTCTAAGGCTAGAAATATACATGTTTTCAGGTAATTAAATACTTTTTTTTAACTTATAAGTAGTTAAATATCAGCACAATGTCAAACTGGTTTCTAGTTTAACTTTGTCAGGCCCTCATAATTAATTTATTAGTGAACTTCCAGGATCTTAGAGTGACACTGAGGAGGTGCAGAGTCTGGATTGGGATAATCCTCATGTCACTATGAAGTGTTTTTGATGCAATATTGAAGCAACAATAAGTAACTTTTCAACCTTCGTAAAATATTTTTATAACTTTTGTGATTATAGGTCAACTTACAGATCGGTGAATGACACCTCTGTCATGGCCCCAAGGGGTCCGTATCGTGTTCGCCGGCACTAAGAAACTTTGAGGAGGGTGGCAGGAACCCCAACACACAAAGCAACTAAGCAACTGTTGACCGGTTCATACCACCTTCCATTCTCCTTCTAGTTTCTAATCTCTTTTATTCACGTAACTTGTCCCTGGTGTTACTTTCTGGCAGGTGGACATTGCCAGATTATTGAAAACCTAGTAGTGGGCAAATATCCAGTGTTCACTACCTTACTGCATGTTTTTAACCATGTTTACTTGCCTTAGGTTTTCCTGTTTTGCCTAATATCTCACTGTCATTTAAACATGTGACACGGCCCTATTTTCTGTGTTTGGACTCAGGCCATTTGCCAACCCCTCAGATATGTCTTTGCCTTATCTCCACGGTTTTGATCAGGTTTCATGACAACAGAACAATGCTACTGACCTGTTCTTTTGCCAGTGTGAGTTCAGCCTCTGCTCACTGTGTATCTGCCTGCCAAACTTCATCACCATCGTACTGTACATTACTTTCAATAAATGTGTTTAAAATAATCAGCAGCGGATGCTGTGGGTGATTAAACTTTTGGAGGCAGTAGAGAAAAACTGTTTTCCAACTGCTAGTAATGTCACAAGACGGTAAAGAAGACACTTTGATAGGTTGAAGTCCTTACTAAGGAGTCTGAAAAGATTAAACTTTTCAATGCATCTTCAGTTGAATTTAATGATTTTTTTTAAGATGGATGTTCTGCAATTTGCATTTCAATGTTAAGAGTGTTCATTTAAAATAAATAACTTCATAAATCTCTCTCCATGACAAGTTCCTTTACAGTTCCCTCTTAGTTTCTGGTGTTTAGGTGTTAAGGCAGGGCTAGGTTCTAAGATTTATGCAAATAAAAATAAAAATAACAAATTATGGAAAACTTAGCACATTTTCTCTGGACTTTGTACTGACTAAGGCACATAACGTTGCATTTCCCAAAATATTTTTTGTTTTGGGTGCAAAGTTTAATACATTTTTATGTATGAATTTAAAATAAATGACTCTTTACAGGGCCACCCAATGTTTTCCTAAGCCGCCTCAGGAAATTTCTCTTTTAGCCGTGTCTGGGTTTGGGGGAGACTGTCCTTTAAAAGATAGGGTGAGGTAAACAATTCAGTTTATTTATCTATATTTCATTTAGTTTTTTCATATAAATAGTGCCAATTTTTTCTCATCTCAAGGCCCTTTACAAGATATAAAACTCATTCTAATCATAAACACATGATAAACAAATACATTTCCAATCTGAGGAGAACTAGAAGATTGCATCGAGTCATGGACTTGAGATGATGGTGATGAAAAGATGGTGGATCCGGCTGTAAGAGGGAAAACAATGAAAATAAAAAATAAGAAAGAGTTGAGCCAGAAGACAAAGCAATTAAATGACCCCAGAGTACTTTGTCATTAAGTTCAAGAAATATTGATCAAGACCGAAGGGAGAAGATCCTTGATGCAAATGTTTGAACATCTACCAAAACGTTGCAGTCTTATCTATCTATATTTGTTTATCTATTTTTATAAATGTCATGTTAATTTCAGAGCTAAAAATTCCTGATACGGGTCATTGTCAAAACAGGAAACTGCTTCACAAGTTCACTCATCAGTACCACAACACCGCCACACGATAGAAGCAGGGCCAAAATGATGGTGCAGAGCTGCATCCCTCTCAAAAAGCTTCAGAGAGACTAATGAATCAGCCGTGGTGCCTTAAAGGTAAAAATACACGTGGTGGTAGTCCCCTTAATGTCTTTTTAAATGGGACAGAAACATTTGTTTATGTGGATCTGTTTATCGATCCATAGATACAAAAAAAAGCAAGTTTTAAACCACATCAGTCAAATTAAGTCACCATGAAGCGATTATTCATTTCAACCCTTATGGTGTTTATTTGGACATAAAAAATAACTTAAAAAATACATATAGATAATGAAATCTCCTTAAAAACATAAAAATGCAACACAATCGTTGTAGACTCTAATTAAGCTTATTACTGTCAGGATTTCCTTCTGTAAAAGATACTTTTTTAAGTATTAGGCTTAAACAAACCTATGGCAACTAGACAACATTACCTCACCCTTTATCTGAGAAAAATAGTGTAGGGTTTATGGAGTTTCTTTTTTGTCTTTTCTATAAATAGTCTTCAAGCTGTTAACAGCGGGAAAGTCAGAGGGCAACTGACTGCTGGGAAAGCAGAACATAACTTCAGGTACGTTGAGTGCTAAATTGTATAAGTGATCCTACAGTTAAAGTTGTGGCCCAAACGCCCGAGCGCCCCCAGCGCCCAGCAGAGAGCCCGCCCGACACCCGAGAGAGATAGACGACCCCAGACAGCCAGCCGGGGCGGATCGATACAAGCCCCTGTGTCCCCAGCAGGCACCCCAGGGCCCAGTCCATCTGCAGGTGAGTGCAGCAGCAAGCAGTGAGGAAGTGTGAGGAGGGGGCAGGGCAAGACCCCCCCACATATGGGAATAGCATGAGGAGGCAGAGGACACCAAGTCACAGACCCAGCCCCACCCACATTCACACACAATCACACTCACTCACTCACTCACTCACTCACTCACTCACTCACTCACTCACTCACTCACGGTATGGATAGGGTTGGTAGTTGGGGGGGACCAGCCT
This sequence comes from Orestias chungarensis, assembly GCA_032876305.1. Taxonomy (NCBI): domain Eukaryota; kingdom Metazoa; phylum Chordata; class Actinopteri; order Cyprinodontiformes; family Cyprinodontidae; genus Orestias; species Orestias chungarensis. The sequence goes on along the minus strand of JAVLVB010000124.1, from coordinate 1,483,590 downwards.
CTGGTGCAGCCCAGTGGGTGGCTCCCAGGACAAAAGGCGCCACCACCAACACCGCCCCAAGCCCGCAGACCAATCTCCCCCCACCCCGGTAAGCACCCAGGAAACAGGGAAGCGGTAAGACCCTTCCCCTCGCCCCTCTGGCCCAAAATGTTGATGACTAGGATGTAATTAAAATGGTAGGGAAGGGGAAGTGGAGGGAAGCATGCCACAGTTTACAGACAGTGGAGTCCCCCCCCCAGCACCGCCCCAACCACAGGCCCTCAGTGTCAGGACATGCAAGGAGCCGGGAGCCATGCAGAACCGGCAACGTGATCACCACTCTCCAGCTGCAGCACAGCCCCTGCCCCCAACCGCCCTGTGAGTGGTGTATGATTTTGTGGTATGTAACAGTGACTAATGTGCATTTAAGAATGAGGGAGAGTGGTTCATGGTGTGTAGGAAAGGACTACTTTACCCCACTCCAGAAACCACACCTCTCCCCCAAAGACCCTAAGTGTGTGGGTGAGTGTTGTGGACTTGAGCCAGAGAGGAAAGGGGAGTAAGGTGTGTAAGACCGAGAGAAGAGGCGCTGCCCCCGGATGATGGGACCAGATGGTCCGAAAAGATGCCCCCATCTCCCAGCCGCCACCAGGGGACAGTAGGAGCAAAAGTCTGCCCGACCCAGGGCAGCTGCGACCGCGCCTCGAGAGCCACGACCTGCCCAGGAGACCCCCCACCGTTCGACCAAGAGGTGGCTGGGGAGAAGAGAAGATCGCGTGGGTGTACTCACTGCATTCACTCTGCATTCACTCACCAATACCATCCTGCAAGGAAGAGATGCACACAAACCCCCACCTCCACACTCTTTTGTGGAATCCTGCAGATCTAATAGGAACCCCAGAGGACACCGTCTAGGCAGAGGGGGCAGCGACCCACCACTATGCCGGCACGTCCAAGGCCACCTGAACCCCCCGGGCACAGGCGAACCCCAAGACCAGGCGCAGGAGACCCCCAGGTGCCAGAGCCCCAGCCCCGCCCCCCACCAAGGCAACTCAGCGACAACAGCAAAAAACAGACAGCTGCCGCCCCAGGCCCCACAGAGGCCCCATCCACCACCGCATAGCAGCACCACCTACGGGTCACCAATGCAGACCTCCGGACCAGATACACAGAGCACCAACCAGGAGCTATACAACCCCCGGACCCAGATGCGCGCCTGCCGCCCTGACACCAAGATCTCCCCACAGCCAACTCCAGAGCAACCCAGAGCAGTGAGACAAAAAACTCCCCTTTAACAGGAAGAAACCTCCAGCAGAACCAGGCTCAGTACAAGCAGCCATCTGCCACAACCAACTGGGGGTTTGAAAAGACAGAAAGCTAAATTAGAAGCACAGGATACTGAAATAATAGAGATTATAGCAGAAGTTGTAGAGTGTCACTGGAAGCATCTCAGCCCATGTTCTCATCCAAGAAGCTGTCTCAGCTAACAGAACGCCAGCCCGGGTGTGGTTACTATGGAGAGAAGAACACTAAGAGAAAACAAAAGGTTAACAAGTTTGAAATAACGGTAACTAAGTAGATTGGACAAAGGAAGAAATTAGCAGAGAGAGAAGTGGTCAGATTGTCCTCCAGCAGTCTAAGCCTATAGCAGCATAACTATAGAAAAACTTAAATAACTTAACCCTATAAAGTGAGACATGAAGAAGGTAGAGCAAAGGAGAACCGTCTGTCAAGACTGAGTTCCTCCCCCAACCGGATAGGCTGTCTTCTCTACCTCTTCCTAACTATAAACTTTATCAAACAGGAAGGTTTTAAGCCTAGATTTGAAACTAGACAGGGTGTCTGCCTCACGGACTAAAGCTGGAAGCTGGTTACACAGGAGAGGAGCCTGATAACTGAAAGATCTGCCTCCCATTGTGCTTTTAGAGATACTAGGAACCACCAGATAAACCTGCAGTCTGAGAGCGAAGTGCTCTGTTAGGGACATAAGGAGTAATCAGATCTCTAATATACGATGGAGCTTTATTAGTGAGGGCTTTATATGTCAAAAGAAGAATCTTAAAATCTATTCTAAGTTTGACAGGGAGCCAATTAAGGGAAGCTAAAATTGGGGAGATATGATCTCTCTTTTTAAGCTTCATCAGAACTCTTGCTGCAGCATTTTGGACCAACTGTAGACTTTTAACTGCATTTTGTGAACTTCCTGCTAATAAAGAGTTACAATAGTCCAGCCTTGAAGTAACAAATGCATGGACTAGCTTTTCAGCATCTGTCCTAGAGAGAATTTCTATTTCTAATTCCTAAGATGAAAGAAGGAAATCTTACAGACCTGTTTTATATGAGACTTGAAAGACATTTCCTGATCAAAAATAACACCAAGGTTCTTTACATTGTCACCAGATGCCAACCTGATTCTATCCAGGTCAAGTGGCTGACTAAGCAATTTCTTTTTTAGAGGTTCTGGTCCAAAGATAACAACTTCTGTCTTTTCAGAG
>JAVLVB010000124.1:1427028-1475115 GCA_032876305.1 Orestias chungarensis | reverse complement strand
TTTCTTATTATATATATATATATATATATATATATATATATATATATATATATATATATATATATATATATATATATATATATATATATATATATATATATATATATATATATATATATATATATATATATATATATAAGATGGCAATGGCAGATGTTCAATTTCTACTTTAAAGATAAACTATTTGCTTTATCCATTGATATTACTTGGCTGTTTTTGTTTTTTGTAGTTTCTAATGCAAAGATCTTAGTAAAATTAAAATAGCTGAAAACTATATAACACGCAAGAGCTTGTAAGAGCTTACTTTGTTTTTCAATTCAAATCTTTTCATTTTATTTAGAAAAATCTGCAAATAGAACCAGTTCTTTTCGTTAAATTGATTTTCAGTTATTACCGACTTATATCCAGCTTGTTTATCTTGGAAGAAAATTTCGTTATGTTGTGTTTCAAGTTTACTAAGATGTTTGCACTAAATCATTTAACTAGTTTTTGATTAGCATTTACCTTAAATATCTGGAAAACTCTTTTCACTTCTCAAAATTAGGATCGGTCCCTCCTCTTAATTAGGAGTCACTACTTTCTTGTAAGTTTGACAAGTTGCCGTTCAGGCTTGATGTCCTCTAATAGTTTCAGGTCTTTTAAACAAAAGTCTAAGAAGGTGATTTAGTTTAGAAGTTTAAAATCGACAAAAAATAACCCTATAGGAATCTGGCAGTAGCAAATATTAAAACATGCTGCATGCACAAGCTGGCCAAAAGTATTGGCACCCCTGCTATTCTGTCAGGTAATGCTTCATTTCTCCCTGAAAATGATTGCAATTACAAATGCTTTGATACTGAAATGTTCATTTCATTTGTTTTCAATGGAAAACCACAAAAAGAATTGTCAAAAAGCCAAATTGTATATAATTCCACACCAAACATAAAAAAGGGGGTGGACAAAAGTATTGGCACCCTTTGAAAAAGTATGTGATGCTTCTCTAATTTGTGTAATTAACAGTACCTGTTACTGACCTGTGGCACATAACAGGTGGTGGCAATAACTAAATCACACGTGCAGCCAGTTAAAATGGGTTAAAGTTGACTCAACCTCTGTCCTGTGTCCTTGTGTCAACCACATTGAGCAAGGAGAAAAGAAAGAAGACCAAAGAACTCTCTGAGGACTTGAGGAGCAAAATTATGAGGAAGCATGGGCAACCTCAAGGCTACAAGTCCATCTCCAAAGACCTGAATGTTCCTGTGTCTACCGTGCGCAGTGTAATCAAGAAGTTTAAAGCCCATGGCACTCTGGCTAACCTCCCTAGATGTGGACGGAAAAGAAAAATTGACGAGAGATTTCAACGAAAGATTGTGCGGATGGTGGATAAAGAACCTCGACTAACATCCAAACAAGTTCAAGCTGCCCTGAAGTCCGAGGGTACATTAGTGTCAACCCGTACTATCCGTCGGCGTCTGAATAAAAAGGGACTCTATGGTAGGATACAAAGGAAGACCCCACTTCTGACCCAGAGACATAAAAAAGGCAGGCTGGAGTTTGCCAAAACTTACCTGAGAAAGCCAAAAACCTTTTGGAAGAATGTTCTCTGGTCAGATGAGACAAAAGTCGAGCTTTTTGTGAAAAGGCATCAACATAGTTTACAGGGAAAAAAACGAGGCCTTCAAAGAAAAGAACACGGTCCTTACAGCCAAACATGGCGGAGGTTCCCTGATGATTTGGGGTTGGTTTGCTGCCTCTGGCACTGGACTGTTTGACCGTGTGCATGGCATTACGAAGTCTGAAGACTACCAACAAATTTAGCAGCATAATGTAGGGCCCAGTGTGAGAAAGCTGGGTCTCCCTCAGAGGTCATGGGTCTTCCAGCAGGACAATGACCCAAAACACACTTCAAAAAGCACTAGAAAATGGTTTGAGAGAAAGCACTGGAGACTTCTAAAGTGGCCAGCAATGAGTCCAGATCTGAATCCCATAGAACACCTGTGGAGAGATCTCAAAATTGAAGTTTGGAGAAGGCACCCTTCAAACTCTCAGGGACCTGGAGCCGTTTACCAAAGAAGAATCGTCTAAAATTCCAGAAGGACATTGTAAGAAACTCATTGATGAGACCGGAAGCGGTTGTTCGCAGTTATTTTTTCTAAAGGTTGTGCTACCAAGTATTATGATAAGGGTGCCAATACTTTTGTCCGGCCCATTTTTGGAGTTTTTTGTAAAAAATATAGGCATTTCAGTAAACATGGCCTGCCTTGGCAGGTACAATGTTTTGGTAAAAAAAAAAAAATCCTGTTATTGGCAGAACAATAAAACTTTTTATGCGAACACAGAAGACACAAAGGCCAGATTTGGGGAAAGGGCAGCTGACGGTCATCCTGTTGACAGTCTCTCCCACACAGGCAGATGATTCTTACAGATGTTCTGTCTAAGGCCGTCATTGCCCGACGTTTTAGTTTAGCTCGGCCAAAGATCGCTTTTAACTCACAACGGTAGCAACCAAACCGCCACTCGGCGAGAAAATTATGTTTCACTTGTACAAAGTTTATTGAGGAATCCAACAATCAAGTGATCTTTGCAGACCAATAGTAACACAGCAACGTTCAAAGGTCGACAGTGACACCATCTCATGAATCATCGTGCATGCCTACGCTCAGGTGTGTCAAAATACGCTCAAGTCTCATCACGCACGTTTTATTTTTCTCACTACTCTGGTTCTCTTCAGAGCCAGACTTTGATTGTTTTCCCTTCGGTTCTGCTGTTCAGCCACTGATGGATGTCGACAAGCCCGTTTAAATATCCAAGTGACACTTTTAATACACTTTTCAATAAACAAATACAATATACAGGTTAAAAAAAACCATCTCATTGCTTCTCGGTAGCTTACAAGGAGAAATATCTATTTAAATTATCACTGGGTCAAATCTGAATTTGTTTTTAAAAGCATAAAAATCCTGTTTTCAGGACTATGTAATAGATCACATAAAACCCTTTTTCCTTTGTGACAAAGTAAGAGTGGAAGTTTAAAGAGTCTCATCCAGGACAAGTTTGACCGAAACTTTGTCTCCGAGCGCTTCGTTCTGCCTGTAGATGTACATTTGTGTGCCGCTCCCAGAACCACCGGATGGCTCCTCGCTGGTCTCCTGGGCCTCCTCCGAGATCAGCTGGTCATACGAGCTCACGCAGACGTCGTGGTCCAGCAGGGAGGTCGGGTAGCGGACCGACGCTCTCTCGATCCGCACCGACCGCCGGACCGGAGTGAAGAAGCGAACCTCCTGCCCGTTGACTCTCACTGGTTCCTTCTGCTGACTTGTTGGACATCTGAGGAAGGAATTAAATACATCTTTATAACAAACAAACAGTCTGCCCTTCTTTCTTCGCATGCCCAACTTTAAATACAACTTTGATTTATGTTTAAAGCAAACACTTTTGTTAGTTTGCTACAAGCGAGACGATCATAAAACAATTATTCACTCCTCAGCCGTTATATCTATAAATATATATATATATATTATATCTACAATAACTGACTGTTGTTTAAGCCAGAACGTAAACCTAACCTTATCGATGCTGAGGCGTTGACTGAGATAACAGACGTCTTCTTAAAAACGGCTTAACAGGAGCATCACAAGCCGAGCATCAATCATTTCAGGCGCAAATAAGAAGAAATTTTCGGGCTTTCTGCATATACTCCTTTTAGTTTTTAGAACCGAGTATAAGTATCTCGGGGTCCGGTTGGTGAATGACTGTGGCCGTAGATCGACAACCTCCCCTGTGAGCACGGCGATGCACTGTGGCGTCATTTATAGTTTTCGTGACAAATTTCTTTCACGAAGAATTGTGATTTATTGTCACAATGATAAAACCTGTGTGCTTAGACTGCTGAGAAAAAGATGACGGGTGGAAACTGCAAAAAATTTCGCAGCAGAGAACAGACTAGTGGTTTTTTTTCATATGTTTCAGTTAATCTGTGGGGTTGCAGGTTCAATCCCAGATGCCCGTTGTCACTGATGCATCTAACGGTGGGGAATGTGTAAATCAAAGAATCGTTGCTACAACCAAGAAAAAAAAGCCAAATGTATTTATTTACATTTTTATTTGAAACCTGTAACTAAAGACAGATACCTACTCGCACAAGTAAAAGTGAACATACCCAGGAGTTGCAGTAATCTTGTACTTGACAATAGAGGATTCTCCTCTCTCTCCCTTAATAAGGGCTCTGATAGGCTTAGGCGTCACCAGTGGGTTGTTGCCACAGTCCGGAGACGTTTCGCCGGTTGGAGAAACTTCTTCCCGTTTTTCATTATTTTCTTAAAGTAACAAAAACAAACATTAAGCAGAGGAACACTCACTCACAGGGAACATATAAGAAAACGGTGATACAGCATCCGTGTAGTTTATAAAATCACTACCAAGCTTGAAATGTGTTGCTGATCGTTTCCCAGTTCGATCACTTATCAGTGCTGAATGAATGATGCGGCTTCTCATCTGCGCTTCGTGTCCGCCACACGTTTTTAACGAGTGTTGTCATTAACGTGTCACTTCCTCAGCATGTGAACGATCTAGTTTGATTGGTGGCGGGCGTGTTTGTTCACAGCTTTCAGATAGCGTTGTTATCTAATCACTACTCAACGTTCAGAAGGATCGTTTGGGTGAGCAACCGTCCGAGGGCAGAGAAAGTACGTACCGGTAGGACTACAGAAGCACATTAAATGCGTCTCGCTATCCATCTGCCGTACACGTTCGACCAAAAACACTGAACTCTGAATCGATGCAGCGGGCGAGTGTCTGATTTACTGCTAGATTTTCCAGCTTATCAAGCTTTATTTGAATGTTACTCTCTGCAAAGATCACCGTTTAAAATTTATATTATGCCAAACCTCAATAACATATATTGCAGTGGAGATTTCCATTAGCCACATCCGTTAACGCTGCAGTGATATGCAGCTGCAAGCGGTGGATTCATGAATGAACGCTGAGCTTGAAAGCTACTAATAGGTTTGTCCAAAATACGAGCAAATATTTTATTATATTATTAGTTACAAATATTATCCTGCTTGGCACGTATAGCTACAGTCCTCGGCTCTCATAAGCTGGAGATTTTCTTGTACTCGCAATCTTTTCTGCTTTGGATGACATACTAGGTAAATGTTAGCATGTTATGTCCTTTGTTTTGCGATCACTTTCTGCTCAATGCAACTCTAGTTATTTTGTATGCAGACAAACATGCAATGCCGTAAAACCTGATTAGCGCCGTCTCTTGAAAAGAGATGAAGGCGCTACGTTGCTCAATAGTTTGTTAATCATCTGGACTGCTGCCATGTTTGCTTAATAAATTCTCAGCTATTTCCTGTGGTCAGCCATGAATGATATATCCTTTATAGATGTTGTGGAATAGAGTATTTGTTTTCTACAGTTTACTAAGTGTTGCTCAGGCTGTGTGGCCTGCTGTGAACTATAACAATGTGAAGTCTTTTAAGTACACAGGACAGTTTTTGCACATGCTCTTGCATTTATTGGAGAATCCACCAAATTACCTTGGAGTTCGTCTTTCTTCTTCAGAATGTCAAAAACCACAGATCGCAGCTCATCCACTGGCTGAGAAAATAGAAACAAAGAGTAAATGACAAAACAATTGATTAGGGTTTCTTCCCCTATCTCAATGTCACGTCTTGCACAACTTAAGATGATTCATATTTGAAGACGATTTTGTAACAATTGTGAACATTTTATTGATTCTTTGTAGGGCCAGTAATCTCGCTGTCCGACATCTATCTTAGGTGACAGCGATGTTTCTAGGACACATCTGTTGGGGTTTAGCTACAACAGAAGATGCCTCAACTACTGCTACAAAAAAATTTTTTATGCGTTATTTAAGCTTTTTCTAATGCAACACTTCATAATGTCCATAACAAAATTATGATGGAAACTTGATAAAACGTCTCTGCTTCAGTTAAGCACCCAACATCCTGGCATCACTGTCACGTCCCCAACTAAATACCGCTAGTTAATATCGTCCCAGTTTAACTCATAGGGCCGATACAAATAGGTCTAAAAAACGAAAAACATCGGCTGATACCAAAGTTGATGCTAATATGTTGTGCATCCCTATTTTTGAGTTTCATTTGAGCAAACAGAGAAAGTGTTAAAACGTTTACCTCCAAAACAACCCGAACAGCCTCTTCAAACATGGGCAACACATCCAGGTCTCCCTCTTGCTCCATCAGGCGGGCCTGACAGATCCAGTACTTGGCAAACTTTTTAGACACCGCTGGCAGCCGTGAGAGAACCTGCTTCACCTGATCTGGACGGCAGCCCTGAGCACACAGACTTCAAGGATCAGAAATGTTGCCGTTTTGTTTGTTTTCTTTAACGCTGCCAAGACGTTTGACTAGGCCAAGTGATAAAGTTAATAACAAAAACATCGAACTGCTTCAACAATGTTTGGCTAAAGTCAGTAAAAACTGAGTTAGTTTATTGCCATTTTTATCATTATTACGTTTTAAATGAACCAACAGGATTACAAGTCAACAAGTTATATTTGTTACTTCCCTACCTTTTAAATTATATTGATTACATCTTTCCTGAATAGATTATTATTATAATAAATATAAATAGCAATAAAACTACACACCACCCTCTTCTCTGTTTACCTCAGCGAGTAATTTGATGCAGTCCGCCAGAGACCGGTCCACAGCATAAATGAGAGAATGGGCTTCATCTTCGACGTTCATGGAAACCCAGAAGGGCTGGGGCGCAGAATCGGCGCGCGAGACTGCAGGTTTCACCGGCATCGGAGGACGCTTGTAGGAAATCCCCTTTGATTCTCGCCATTCTTGGAGCTTTCGCCTGGAAACCAAAGAGTAAAACATGCTGGCTAAATATTTTTACTTCCAGATGTGACTTTTTATTTTTGTACCAAACGAAGGATTTGATTAGCTTACATTCTTTCCTCCTGAGCAGAAGTAAGTTTCTTTACTTCGGTCTGGGGAGCAACTTTACCCGCGACCTTTGGCGTTTTTGCAGTTGCAGCCCGGCTCACCAGGCTGACGGACCTGGAAGGCTGCGGCGCTGTCTGTGAGCCCACCGGAGCCACTGTACGCTTCCTAGCCGCATCTATGGAAGGAATATTTGTAGAGGTTTTCTGTTTGTTGATTTGTGTCTCCTTACTTGTCTTGTTTTCCATCCCATCCTTAGAGAGAACAGTCTGCTTAATTGTCTTGACGACTGTTGAACTGCGTTGGATTGATGTCCTTGAGATGGTTGGGACGTCAGCATTCCCAGATCGAATGTTTTTCTTTCCCTCCGTTTCAGATCTAACTTTCACTGGCCTGTCTACAGGCTGCCTAACTGGTTTACTGGTTAATACTTTCTCCTCTTGTTTTACAGTTTTGCTCCTGGATGGCACGGTTAACCGCGGTCCACCCAGTATCTTGCTCTTCCCAGTAAGTTGTGTTTGTTTACAAGTAAGCAGTCCAGGTTTTGACTTGTTCTGAAATTCGGTTTTACTCTCAATCCTTGATCTCGTAGAAAGCACCACAGCAGGCTTCTGCGAAACAGAGATGGACGTAAATCGGCTGGATTGGCCTTTCTTAGCATCAGAGCTGGTAGTGAATGTTTGCCGTTTTACGCCAGCTGGGTGTGATACATCTGATTTTGCATCCTTTGGTTGGGTCACTGCAGGTACAAGCCCTGTTTTAGTTTTAACGAGAGGGCCAGTACTTATCCGGCCGCTTGCCATTTCCAGTGGGCCAAACGTAGCCCTGTTCGATCTTAGGCTTGATCTTTGATCTGAATCAAATCTCTGTCCGCTTGGTTGCACCTTGCTCGGATTTTGACGTCCTGTGGTTGGCTGCTTTTTCAGAGGACTAACTCGGTTCAGGTTGGATTTGGTAGACAGTACCGTGTATGTTCGCCTGAGCATCGGGTCTTGATGAACCTTAGTTGGCGCCGACACTCTGCTCGACAATGAACGAATGGCATTTTGCTTCCCATTTTTCACCTTTACTTGCTCAGAGACACCATGCCGTCTTCTGTGAGGATCGCAGCTGAACTGAGGCACCAGCGTTTCAGCTTTTGAACCCTTCCACATCATTTTGTTGGGTGGAGCTTTGTTTTCCTTTTCCATAACAACCTGCGAAAAACAAAATAACTTGGTATGTATTTTTTCCGCACGTACTTTGTCAAAGTCATACCTCTGACGATTACATTTGCGAAAGATACATTAACAAGGAATTTCAATAAAATTACAACAACGTTTAATATAGAGTTAACAACAAGTATATTTCTTTGTGTTCCCTTGTGAGTTTAATTTTAGCATGTAAGATATTAATAGACTCCATGCATGTAAAAACACACCTTACCATTGCAGAGGTTTCAGAAGCCTTCTGATTGTGACAGTTCACATGGAGGAATGGCCTGAAAAAAAGAAAAACATCAATAAAATTGCATCTCACTTTACAAACAAAAACTTGCTGTTTTATTTGGTGGTTTGCTTTATTCTCACGTGTCATTTGCGTGTTTCAACTTTCTCTTGGCTGCCAGATATTCCATCAGTCTCTGCTTACGCAGCTCTGTAACACAAAATGAAATGTTTTAGTCGGCTCTTCAAAGGTGTACAGTGTAAACAGATCTGGGAATGACGTGTGGCATTGGTGCATTTGTGTAATAGTTTTAATTTGGAGACTGATAAACTATTTTTATGACTCCAAACAACAACAACTTTAAAACATGATTGAAAGCAACAATGTTTGTCTGATTTATAAGGACTCAAACAAGCTCAAGTTTAATTGTCATTATTAAAACCAAACTGTTAGTCCGTCAGTTTCTTTACTTTTACAAAGTCAAAACAATGTGCTTAAAAAACTATGTTTAAAGAGTTAGGAAACCAATCCAGACTAGGTTTAACCATTTTGTTTACTGCGGATTTCAACGTGAAACGATTCTGATGTGACAGAATGTAAACCCAACAGTGTAATCAGCTTTTTTTTCAGCTATTACACAGACAAACATTTTATAAAACAAAGTCAAGTTTATACAAATAGTTTTAGTATTAACAGACGTTTGTTCACACTAAATCTAAAAAGGAACATTGTTCTAGACTTAAAGTGCGTCCAGACGGTGTTGAGATGAAGATAACATGGTAACGTGTCGGTTATTTTAATAACCAGCTAACTGCTAGCTAAAACAGACACAACAGCCAACCGCGTCCGTTTTTACAACTTAAACGTGCTAACCTTTTCTGGAAAGCAACGGTGCCGATTCACTCTCTTCCATTTTTCTCAAACTGACTTTTACTTTCTTCTTTCCACTTTATTAAAACTTTGAAAAGTTTAGTTTCAGAAGTGCGAAACAGAAAAACAGACGTTAAAACCGCCTTCATAGCAAAGCTCGTGCAGCCGCATTTGAAACTACCGCGAGTGTCCCCCTCCTCTTCACTGATTGGACAATTTGAACGTTTTGGGGCGGGGAAAGGGACAAAGAGGGGAATGCGCTTGCGCGAAAGTCTTACGCTGATTGGAGGAAAAATGTAAACAAATAGTAAATACAAATAATAAATCAGATGCTTTTTAGCCTTTTTGCTACCGATTCCAACGTTCGGATATTAAATTACTTCATTTAAGTAAAAAAATATACATATATATATATGTATATATATTATAATATATATATATTATTAAACATGTTAATAAACATTTACTATCATTTTGGGGCGTCTCTCTTACAAAAAACGGAGCATAAATAACCCTGAAAGGGAAGTCTAATTAAAAAGGAGTCTATATACAAGCATCCAAAGCAAGATGCACGGATTTTAAGTAAATTACACTTTAAGAATATGAGACTGATTAATACTTTATAAAATTGTAACTCTTTATACACCATGTAATGTGAAATATGCTGATCCTGTAAAATGATTGAGGATTATTTAAACATTGGAATGCATTTTGTTTTTGATTTATGTATGTCGTGATGCTTTCTGAATATACAGTATACCGCAAAAATAATCATAACAATCAACGTTTTCTTAGCCAAACATTAGCTGATATGGTAATCAACGTAGCAAACCGCAAAAAAGTGTAAAGAATATAATACATTATTTTAAAATGTATTACTAAATTGATCATCTAAAAAATGCACATTTATGCAATTTGCCTTTTGATTGTATTTCTAACACAAATTCTAAAAGGCTCATGTTCTAACAAAATGCTCAGCTGTTTTGTTAGGACATGAGCCTCCAACCCAGTTGAGTGTTTTTTGTTTGTTTTTCAGCATCCTCTCCATTTTTCTTTTCATCAACTTTAAACCCATGTTCTCCATCCTTTCTGCAAGTAAAAGGTGTTTCCAACACACATTTTTATTTTTTTTAAATGCTCTCTGTAGCGACCCACAGTTTAGTTATTTAGCTTGTTGTTCTTAAGTGCGTTTATACTTATTTATAACACTTCCTAAACCAGAACCTCAGTACAAATTTTGTTCAACAAACATGTAAATATGGGTTGGAATGGAAATAAAATTCTTTAAATCCTTTGAATCTTTGAATTATCAACAGTAACATTTGTCCTGAACCATCAAGGCAGAAAGGCTATTCAGCAATAAAAAGCCATTATTCCTAAAAGCTATGTATGATTCAATTTGCACTCAGTGGGCAAAGGCCTTCACCTTTCGAGATATGCCCTAAGATTGAAGGAAATGTTTTACCCAAACATCCTGTAATATATTTAAGAGTAACAAAGGAAGCTTGTAAACCTGAGAAAATCATTAAAAACAGTGATTGGTTGTGTGCTAGACTAGCCCTCTTCACGCTGATTGTACCATGAAGAAATAAGATTAGATAAAAAGATCAGTAAGGAAGTTACAGTTTGACACATGTCGTCCAATCATCCTAAACACATCACCAAATTAGTTGGAAGACGTTTAAAAGGTCAATGAAACACCAGAGCTGAAAACGATCAAGTTTTAATTCGATATCAACTGGTTAAGACTTACAGAGAAGTGAAAACGGTGGAACCAAATACTGAGATGGACAATCTATCAAATGTCACCCAATTGGTGAAAGGAGCAGAGGGACAACTAAAATTTTGTTGAGTTTTGTTTGGCAGACAAATCAACAGGAATATGCTGCCATCTAGCGGCAGCTTGTTGGTGTTGTGAATTGGTCACATGCTATTACTCAGATCAATATTGGGTTTTTGGTTTATTCATATAGTAGAGCAACCTGTTCTCTTTTGTATATATACTATGTACTGTACAGTACTTACATTTTTACACTGTATTTGGTTTTAAGTGGGCTTGTAGTGGTCAGGTGTAAGCAACATTCATTTAGTGGGAGTTTTGATGTTTGTATTCATATTTGTATTGAAAATCAAACTAACAATCGACTGCAAACATGCAAAATTCTTGAATTTGGTTCATTTACAGAATAATGATTTAAAACATGTGGCATCACAACTACTTTTTGAGTCAATTTAATCAATTTATACAGACTAACTAAAAGTCAATAACAAACATTTATATTAAAACATCATTAAACAGGTTCAGTTCATTATTCATATAGGTAAAAAAATAATTTAAATAGCACAGAATGACTAACTTACAGCAATATCTTATATTTAGGATGGATGAAGCTACATTGGAAATCAAACCTCTCCATTTACATAACAAACCTCCATCGGTAAAGGTTCTCAGTTCTCAGTAATTGATCGTATAGGAACCCTTGGATCAAGAGGTGTTTTTCCTCTCCACTGTCACTACATGCATGCTCAGTATGAGGGATTGCTGTAAAGTCAACGACAACACAAGCCATTGTTTCTGTCTGCTGATTCCAGAGGAGTGAAAGCTGCAACTAAATGACTCGATGCTGTAGTTCCTTCGATTGAAAACTTTTTAAAACTGATTTGTTATGATGTATCTATGATTTTAATTGATTTTGCTTTGAGACAAGATCTGTTTTAAATTGGCGCTATCTAAATAAACTGATTCTTGATTCTTGTTTCTTGATGTAAAAAAAAGAACAATTGTAGTAAAACAAACCTAAATGAATAAAAATGTTTCCTGTTACATTTAAACATAGAAATCAAACCTGGATTTTGGATGAAAAACAACACAAAGGTAAAATGTATTCATCGCAATCGGCCAGTTTTGCTTTAGGGCAGGCTGGGTTATCAGGTGAGGAACTAATGTGGCAATATTGACCTCCTCTGTCTTGATTATGTTCTAATCCACCAAAAAACACAAAAAAAAACAATTATTATTTGTATCTAAAACTAAATACACAGTAAAAATTAAAATGCCTTTAAAAGTAAAACCAATTTTATGATATATTTAATTAATTATGGCCCTTTTGACCTTCACGTCATGCCACTTACTCTGGAAATGTTATTCTTCTCCTGACTGATACGGTACATTTGTACAAGGAGATTTCCTTGGAAAGCTGCCGGCCAGGACAACATCCCAGAACGGGTTCTGAGAGACTGCGCCAATCAGCTCTCAGACGTTTTGGTTTACAATACCTCCCTCAGGCAGGCATCTGTTCCAACTTGTCTGAAGACCGCCTCCATCATGCCGGTCCCCAAGAACTCCGCAGTGACAGGTCTGAATGACTGTCAGCCAGTGGCCCTTACACCGATAGTCACAAAATGCTTTTAAAGACTGGTTCAGATCCATATCAAAGCCACCATCTACGTCACTGTGGATCCACGCCAATATGCTTACAGGGACAATCGATCCACAGAGGACGCCATTTTCTCTGTGGTCCACACTGCCCTCACCCACCCGGAGCAGAAGGATTCCTATGTTCGTATGCTCTTTGTGAACGTCACTTCCACCTTCAACACAATGATTCTGCAGACGCTGATAAATAAACTCTCCTCCCTTGGACTGAGCTCTTTCCTCTGCAACTGGGTCCTGGACTTCCTGACCAGCAGGCTTCAGTCTGTGAGGATTCACAACATCTCCTGCCCCACCGTAATCCTCTGCACTGGCTCCCCTCAGGGCTCTGTGTTGAGCCCCCTCCTGTTCACACTGCTCACATATGACTGCTCGCCTATCCATCCAGGCTGTCATATTGTGAAGTTTACAGACGACACAGCAGTGGTGGGATGCATCACGAACAGTGATGAGTCCAGCTACAGACAGGAGGTGGAACACCTGGAGGGTTGGTGCAGAGAGAACAACCTCTGTATCAATGTAAAGAAGACCAAGGAGACGATTGTGGGCTACAGGTACTTGGGTGTACACCTGAGCAACACCCTCAGCTGGAGCAACAACATTTCCACACTTTCACACCAGCGGCTCCTCTTCCTCAGGAAGCTGTAACGAGCATGTCCCGGATCAAGTAAGTTGTGGATCCAAATGCAGATGGCAGCGTTTAAGTTGGATAAATAGATGATTTCTTTTAAATTTGGATGATGAATACAGATACCCGGAAAACAACTGAGCACTGAAGGCGAGTAATGGCGAGGCTTGGAGAGGTGCAGCATACAGAGACCGGCAGGCAGAAGACACCGAAGAACAAAGCAAACTCGGAAGGAGGACGATGACGAGGAGAACAACGAAGGGACGGATACAAAGCAGTCAGGAACTCAATGGGAGAATCCAGCGGTGAGTGAAGAGAAAAGTTGGGCTTAAATGCTAGGAGGGTGAAAGGTGGAACAAAGAGAGTGATTAAAATGCAGAGTGAAAACAGGTGTGCATGGTTCAAGGGAAAAATAGGCTGAGGAAGAGAGAGAGAGAAAGAGAGAGAGCAGGGGAACACAGAAAGGAAGAATAACCAAACAATAACATCTAAAAAAAAGGAAATAACATAAGGAAAACAACAACTTCATCACAACAAAGTAAACTAAACAGCTACAGAAAACTAAAGAGAGACCAAAACAACACAGATCATGACAGAGCAGGACTCGGGAGCTCAGTACTGACTTCCTTCTACATATGTGTGGTGGAGAGCATCTTGTGCTTCAGTATTATTATGCATTAATCTAAACTACAGACACTTTACTGCACTGGATCACTTCCATCCATAGACACTTTAATATGTTGCTGCTAATTTCACGCTTTCCTGCACATTTATCTTGTGTATTTATCCTTTTTTGGCTCTATTTTGTATTCTATATTATGTTTTTATTGTATTTTGATATTTATTTGGGGGGGACACTGGACGACGAGAGTGTAATTTCCTTTCCTACTCATGTATTACATGTGATGGAATGATAATAAAATCTCCTTGAATCCTTTAATTGTTTTTAAACCTTTTGCAAAGCTTAAATACAGAGAGAACAAATATGTGCTAAATGATAAGAGTTTTAGCTGAACTTTGTTTACAGATAATCTGTTTCACTTAAATTTACGACCGGTGTGACTTCAGGAGGCCTGAATGCTTTAAATCAATCAAACGTTTCATTTAAAAAATAAAAAACACGTAGATTCACCCAAAAAGATCTGAACACAAAACTCATGAAAACTAGATGTTTTCAAGTCTTTATTTATTACATCTGCTTCTTTTTTTTTAAATAGCAAGCACAATTTTCAGATGATGAATACAAAATTAAAATAATTTGCATAAATATATAAATAAATATTAAGCAGCAATAACAGCATTAAGCCTATAATAAATACACAACATTTTTAGAATGCACAATGACTACATCTTGTGTAGAAATTTGACAATGTCAATACAATAAGTAGTATACTTTCTGTACTTGGTACATACAGTAAATACCACGAATTTTAACACGCACACGTCCATCCTGCAGAGTGTGGTAGTGCTTCGACTTCCCTGAGTAACGTTGTCTGGGTGTGCGGAGGAGATCCCTCCTCCCGGTGCCTCCAGGTTGCTTTTGTTTTTAGATTTGACGCTGGATGTTGAAGGTTCTGTAGCGAGAAGCAGACTGCTGGCACATGTCCACAGGCCTGTTGTTTTCCGTGGCGGTGCTGATGTACCAGTCGGGGAACTGCGCAGACATGAGAGTGCTGATGTTCAGGCCGGTGTCGCGCTTGTAGAAGAGGAAGCGCCTCATCTCACTCTCTGAGCTGATCTCAGAGAGGCTTGTTTTGTCCTCCACTTCCTGGAAAAAACAATCACAAAGGTGAGTGTCAGCAAGTTCAAATGGTCTACAGCTTGTTAAGGCTAAGATTATTGAGACCTTTACCTCCAGATGCAGGGTTGGCTTATCACCATTATTGTGGCACGACAGGTAGAAGTCGGTGTCTTTGATTCCCAGAACCACAGGCTGGCCCACCTCGGTGTCGGGGGTAACGTGCACGTAAGTTGCCATGTTCAGATAAACTGAGGAAACAACAAAGAGATGTAGTTTCATGAAAAGAAGAATTGACATCACTTATGTTTTGTAAAAGCCTTTCTTGAAATTATATAGGTTTAAGGATCCCAAACTATCACTTTAGTTGTGTCTTCACTCCTCTGGAAACCCTTTATTTTAAACTTTGATTTAAAAACTGGGATTGTGCATGAAGAGTTAGAATATTTTCTGCGGGGTCGAATCCTTTAAAGACTAAATATCTGATCCCATCGTTACATAAATGAGTTCCCATCTAAGCGTTGCACTCGTTTACCTTTGCGGCTGTCGCTGCCTCCCTGCAGCATCACGGCGAGGAGCTCCATGTTGTTTTGGACCAGAACTAGGCTTCGTTTCTGGCTGTCGGTCACAGAGCAAGGATGCTCTTCTCTTCTGTTGAACTGTCCTGGTTCAGCTGAAGTACTCTCAAAGATGAATCTCTCTGAATAAGAAAACACACACTGGGTTATTTGCGTTATTGTTTTTATTTCTTAAAAGCTATTTTTCTGTAAAGAAGGCGACACTAGCAATCAATGAGTAACTGCAGTTTTTTTTTTACTTCTAGGGGAATTTAAGTCCCAATACAACATTAGTCGTGTGGTTACCTTCTACAATGCTCTCCAGCATGATGTTGAGCAGGTTTTCATCACTGAAGTCGGGGCTGAGGACCGCCTCTGACATCCCAGCCTTCAGCCTCTCCATGGCAATGATCAGGTTTCCAACGCATCTCAATGAGTGGGGCTCGTGGGAAACCTCCAGGCCCACTCCTTTGGGCATCTTCTTGGTCCACATCTGGCTGCAGTTCTGCAGAGACTCCATTATCTATGGAAACAAGTGTTCTGTACGAAGAAAGAAAAGATGAGGCGATGAGATGCTGAAGCGTCAGGAGCAGCCAAATTAAACTCTGCCCGTTCTTTACAACATTTAGAGTTTGAACGCTGCAGCGGTCCAACAAGCAAAGCTCTGGATAAAAACACAGCAAAGTGGGTTTACCTGAAGCAGGCGAATGAGGAGAAGCTGTGTTAGTTTGCTTTCCTAGCAGAAGTCTCAGTGTTCTGCCTGCCTGGGCTGACCGGCATCGCTTTTAAAGTGCTCGGTCGAGGGAGTTTTTGCAGCCGGATGTGGGAGTGTCTCCGGTGCAGCCAGATGTAACGATGATGAAATACGGTACTTACAAATGAGGGGGCAATTGCGAAACAACGTGAAAAAAATAGTTAAGGGCAACAACGACGGCAGACTTGCGCTGACTCGTAGGGCCCGTCAAGCCACGACATGCATACCTTTAAAGGAGTCATTCTTGGTGTGTAGTTTACATTTTTGAGTAAATACTGTGACGCTGTTTGACTTCATGGGCTTTTATTGTTTTATAGGCAGCTGGCGTAAGAAGCAGGAGTCAAACATTTCAGAGATAACCCACTACGAGTAGGGAGTCAATCTTAAAGAAGAAATTTATAGATTTCAGCAGGGTTATAAAATATACCAAATATTGAATCAAAAAATAGAAAACATTGGGACTATAAAATCATTTTTAAAACTAATTAGAGCCATATCAAACCAATTTTGAAAACAGCTTTTTCGATAACAAGCTTTAACTTGAAGACTTTCAGACATGTTTGGATAGTATTGAAAAAAATAGCACAAAAAATAATGAAGATATTTTAAATAACTACAAAATGTAGGTTTCATCTGTTTTAACAATCCGTTTTAACCCTGTATTAAATCATATAATTTCAGAACAACATGAACATTAATAACCTCTGACATCCTCTTGTGATATTACAAGGACAGTTCCTGCTAATACACATCAAAATAGAAGCACTTTTGGTTCTTGTGACTCAATTTATTTTACTTTATTATATTTACCATTAAAATTGACAAAGCTTTTTAAATTATATTCAAAAAATACTTTCCCAATAATATAAAAAAGAATCCAGCTATTTCAAAATCATATTTAGTGCAATATTTATTGAAAGACCGACAATTTAAAGACATCGAAACACTGAAGGCCACTTAGCCATAATAAAAGCAGTAAAGCATTTTAAGAAAAACAAGTTTCAGTATTTTAATATTTTTTTCTTCCAGCATAAAGGTTTTTGGAAATGGAAATGTTAAATTTAAAAAAATGTAAATATCTGGTGGGCCAAGTTCAGGTTTCTGGACTCAGATGTGGAATGGGATAAATCTTGGAGGAAGTTGTCTCACATCGGTGGAATGGACCTGGAATTTGACTATTTGGACTTCGGCGTTGAGAAAAAGCAGCTAGATCTAATAGAGGCTTGCTGTAAGGCAAAAGGAAAAACCAAGTGTCTGCTTCACCCAAACACAGCATTCTTTTCCTGATTTGTCTGCCTTTGGGCAACCTTGACGGTCTGCTATCCTCAACTACCCCTGGAAGCGATGTAAACAAGATGGTCTGCCAGCGTCCCTACCATCCCCGTGACATCTGTGGAACTGTTCAGAATGGACCGATTGATTTCATCCTCAAGGACACGGCATGCCAGTTTACAGACTTACACACACATGCACACAAAAACATACCCATTCTACACTACCTTCACTGTACGCCCTGCTGGATGTTTCTCACGCTTTGTCTCTGTGGTTTTTTTGGTGCTTTTTTTGAGTTATTTTTTTTTTGCAACTTCAAGCTGTATCCTAACAAGGATAAAGTGTAAAATGCCATTTTTTCTCTCACCTTTCCCTAAAGTGGCATCTTCCTCCTCACATAAAGGCAGCGCTTACAATGGATGCGCCTCAAGATGAGGCAGTGTCTTGAGTGCAATGCGTCAGTCACTTGTCTCCCCAGGTATGTACTGTGATGTTTGTTTGGATGGGGTAACTGGAACTGTAATTTTGTTCATGCTTATGTACTTTCATGTGATGCGAATGACAATAAATTCATTTTGAATCTCAATATGTTTCCAGAAGAAACTAGACATAAAACATGACAAGATTGAATGTTTTTGCTAAGCTGGACAAAGTACAGGTTTAAAAATCCAAACTACAGCATTAAATGGTGAGAGGGGATCTAATGTTGTGGATTTGATGAGAAAATATATTTCTGTTATAATTAGAGACTTAAGACTGCTTTCCATATTTATTCAGATAGTCTTTGTATGATATATAAATCAGTGAGATAATCTTCAATATTCAACCTTATTATGCACACTGTCTGACCCGTGCTACTTTATTCAAGAAATCCAGCAGCGGAAACTCCAAGCCCTGGGAAATATCCCCACAAGCTCGTCAAGCCTTTTCTAAAACAGGTTTTCCTTTTTTCCTGAGTTGAGATGTTCGTGATTAACCGAACCAGGGCCTCAATCGGAAGTAATTTCCAGGAGCTGCTGAGTTTCTCCAAGATTTTATCTCTCAAGCCACTCCTGAGTTTTGATGCTAAGATGATTCATCTTTAAAATTACATGCCAAACCGAAGGATCGAGTTTCCTGAGGCAGTTTCGACCGGGAACGCATTAGCAGAATCACCTTTTGACTGCAGACTGTTTATTCTTGCCTCACTGAGAACCATAATTGACACGTGTAAAGGCTTTCTGTTAACCTGCCTAAACCAGACAATCTCTTAGTCTGAAGTCAGTCGTGTATCTGTCCACATAGACAAATTTGTACTGCATATTTTCCAGCTAATGAACTTGAATTGAACACTTAAATGTGGCCACTGTTCCTCTGTTTTCCTTGTTTTATGATCTGATGACCCAGTTTGGGATATTAAAAACATTTATGTGCTTTCAACGGAAACACAAACAATAAGAATTAGTTGTAAAATTTAGGATTTCAAGTTTTTGTGATGTGGAGAAAATATTAGAGAAGTCTGTGACTCACATATATGCAGAAGAAATAAACTCTCAATGTCAAACTTTCCAAAGTTTAGGCAAAAGTTCATGAAGTGCAATCCTAAATTTCCTCCTGTTACATTTTCTACCCATCCTACGTCTTTGGGTATCCCAGTAAGACTTTGATGGTCTGCTGGTTCGAAAAACAAAAATTCCACCAGTTTTACGCATTGTTTACTATTATGCAATAGTGGCAGCTGACATGTCTTTCCGTAGTTACAGAGACGGGAAGTGCGTATTTAAATGGGTTGACAGCCCGCAGGCTCGCGTAACAGAGGATTCCCACTGCAGGGCTGTATGTGAATACTATCTTAATTGATTCCAGTCTTATATAAAGAAGCAGTCCATAAAATAAACTGATAATATTGAGTAACAAACAACAATTAGTGCAAAGGTTACAACAGAAATACTAAATGGTCAAATGATTTTGGTTCATAAAATATTAGTTATTATATCAGATTAAAATATAACACTACTAAAATATTGAGCTTTTAGAAAGGAGCAGCATGCCTGATCTCAGTTTGCAGCAAAGACAGTTGGATTGGGTTGGATTATTGTTGAGACACTTCAATACGACAGACCAGGGACATGGATGTAATCTTTACCCGTTTAGCTGCGTGACAACAGTTTAAAGACAAAATGTCTGCATTCATATTACTGGTGATTGTATCTGCTGTAAGATTGGTTTTGCATACTCTGTTTGTTTGGTGTCGTAAAGATGTGTAAGGCTGCTAAACCTACAGATAAATATGATGTAGAAACTGCTTTTCATATAAATCTCTACTGAATACGACTGAAAATGAAATTGTTAAGAAATAGAAGAGAAAAAAAAAGTCAGGAAGTAAACAAACGTTATTGAAAGCCTTCTTAAAGCAAAGTGAAATAGCAAACATGCCATCATATAAAAATGGCTACAGGCATCAATGTATCCTTAATAAACACATTTTGTTTATTAAGTAGAAAATGTTTCTAAATCGACTTGAGCAAGTCCAAAAAAAAGTGTGTAAATTTTTAAGTGATAAACAGTTTAGTGTTAGAAGTGACTAATTCACTTGGTGGCAGTGAAAGAAACTGGTAAAACAATAGTTCCCTCTTGGAATACTTAATGATCTAAAAGCAAGACTGAAACCATTAAGCCTAGTAGATCAATATGTTTGAAGAGTATCTGAAATACCCTCAAGCTTTAACCTGTACCTTTTAGTAATTGTTTTCTGTATAAAATGTCTGTAAATCATGTTCTTATTTATGAAATAAAACAAATGACATTTAATGCTTTGTTCTCTTACTGCTATTCTGTTTCATGGCTGCAACTTTTAAGTTTTGTGCTTTCAAAACTTTAAGAAAATGTTTATGTCAGCATCTGGTTTTTCTCCAGTCACTCTTAAATTTCATGTACGTTTTTTCCCCCCTTTTTACTCATTTCCTATTTTTCTCTTTTCATCAGTTTTTTTCTTTTCTCCTTCAGTTTGTTCAATCATTACGTTATAAAATTAGTTATGCTATTTGGTGTGAATGATTCCAGCAAAATAACCTTTTATATAACCCCTGATGAACGCGTTATATCAAGTCCGATTCAGAGAGAACACTTCAGTTTACTGAAATATATAGATGAATATGAGTCACATAAATGTTCAAACACAAAATATAAAGTTCTGTTTGTTTTTAGCAACGTCCGTGGAGGCAAAAAAAAAAGTAATCTTTTTTTGACAAGTCTGCAAAAAAAAAAGGTGAGAAACCAGCCTAACTTTTTAGGGATGGTTACAGATTCCACAGAAGTCTTAGGGTTTTTGGGAGTTGCAACAATAACAAACGGATCTCTGAGCAGAATCATGCACTGACCATCATGTTCTACTGATTACCACAACTTCTTTCAGATACCTGCAACTGCTTCATGTTCTGAAAGTCACAAAACAAATTGAGCCTAAATCAGACAAAGCATATTTCTAAAAGTTTAAAATATTATGGCTTTCATTGAGACATACTTTACACATCAGTTTTGGCTTTTTAACTGAGTTAGTGTACTAAAGCAAGACTAAAACTATTTATTACGGTGGTTGAGTAGTGGAATTACAACAACAAAAAAGCTCTTTTGATGATATCACACTCACTACCATTAAAGCACATTTTGAAGCAGGACATAGGTAGGACATAATGCTGGATATGCTTTCATCAACTCACAATATTAATGTGTTCTACCCTCACTGTGTGCACTTGTAACAGCTATGCAGAAAGATAAACTCTCAGACGATTGACAGCCATATGCCCTTTTTTATTGACGCTGTCCTCTAAGCCATAAGAGGGAAGCTTCAAGCAAATACAATAAACAATATTAAGTTTACAAAAGTTGTAAATTATTCCCATATCCCTGCAACTAGCGCTTAACACTATGCCAACTACATGATACAATTAGTGGTAAAAACTTCACTTTTCAGTTTACTACTTGCACTGGTGAGCTAAGAGTACAATGCCCAAAAGTAGCTTAATATAAACCTTGCATTAACATCACATCCAGTAGCTTACTTGAAGGTCCTGCTTTGGCCTCATCGTGGCTCTTTGTCCCACAAACGCTGCAGAAGTTTGCCGTTTGTTTGAACTGCCTCCCACAATTTATGCAAAATTGTTGTGTGCTCTTTACTTTTTGCTGTCCAGCCCGTAGTAATGAATTTCTGGTTCAGAGCATTTCTTTTGACCAATAAGCGATATTCTATGTTGCCCAACAGTACCTATCCATTACATTTTTGTTAATATCTTGTGTAGTGTCTTTTGTTGTCGTGTAGTGGCTTTTGTTGTTGTGTAGTTGTTGTTGTGTAGAACCAGAGAGAGCTATTTTTCAGGAATCATCAAAAACTGCAGAAACAACTCTTGTGTCCTGTTTGCTACAGTAAGCAGATTAACAAACCTTCCAGTCTCGATCCCCTTGGAACTCAGATGCAGGCAAAGTCTCTGTCCTAGTTCTGCTGGACCTGACCGCCGCCTTCGATACAGTTGACCATGTGATTTTATTACAGAGGTTAAAAGACTGGGTGGGAATCACTGGTATGGCTCTAAACTGGTTCAAGTCCTACCTTGAGGACAGGTGTAACCTTGTTCAAATTGGGAACTGCGTCTCCGACCGAATGGGTGTGACCTGTGGGGTTCCCCAGGGGTTGATCCTGGGACCCCTTTTATTCAATCTGTACATGCTTCCATTGGGCCAGCTAATACGCAGCCATGATGTGTCCTACCACAACTATGCTGATGACACTCAGATCTGCGTGTCACTGACAGCAGGAGAACATGGGCCTGTTGATTTATTGTTTCACTGTATTGAACAGATCAGTCTGTGAATGCAGAACAACTTCCTCCAGTTAAATTCAGATAACACTGAACTCTTTGTCTGTGGCCCACAGAAACAAAGAGAAAGTGTCATTAGTTACCTTCTGACGCTCTCCCTGGAACCTAAACATCAGGTGAAAAATCTTGGGTTAATACTCGATTCTGACCTGAACTTCAACAGCCACATTAAATCAGTAACATCAGCAGCCTTTTACCATCTTAAAAACATTGCCAGAATCAGAGGAATAGTCTCTAAACCAGACCTAGAAAGACTTATCCATGCTTTTATCTCTAGCAGGTTAGACTACTCTAACGGCCTGCTCACTGGGCTTTCTAAACGGGCCTTAAGACAGCTTCAGAACATCCAGAATGCTGCTGCTCGGGTTCTGACCAAAACCAGGAAATATGACGACATCAGTCCAGTGCTCAGGTCTCTGCACTGGTTTCCTGTCACTCAAAGAATAGACTTGCTTGTGTTCAAATCTCTTCACGGTTTAGCCCCAAAGTACATATCTGACATGTTAGAGCCATATGAACCAGCCAGGACTCTGAGAACCTCAGGTAGTGGCCTCCTGCTGATGCCCAGAGTCAGGACCAAACAAGCGGAGGCTTCATTCCAGTTTTATGCTCCTAAAATCTGGAACAGTCTTCCTGAAGAGGTGAGACAGGTTTCAACTCTGCCATTGTTTAAATCCAGGCTGAAATCAGCCTTGTTTAACTGTGCATATAGCAACTGAGAATATTACTATTATTATTATTATTTTATTTTTATTTTATTTTTATTTTATTTATTTTAAATTAAAAGTTGATTTTATTGTTTCATTTTCTGCCCTTTTTCTTCTATGTAAAGCACTTTGAATTGTCTTGTACACGAAAATGTCCTATACAAATAAACTTACCTTGCCTAGTGTCTTGTGGTGTTGTGTAGCGTAGCGTCTTTGGTTGTTGTGTAGCGTCTTGTTGTTGTTGTGTAGCGTCTTTGGTTGTTGTGTAGTGTCTTGTTGTTGTGGTGTAGCGTCTTGTTGTTGTTGTGTAGTGTCTTGTTGTTGTTTTGGTGTAGCGTCTTGTTGTTGTTGTGTAGCGTCTTTGGTTGTTGTGTAGTGTCTTGTTGTTGTTGTGTAGCGTCTTGTTGTTGTTGTGTAGCGTTTTGTTGTTGTTGTGGTGTAGCGTCTTGTTGTTGTTGTGTAGTGTCTTGTTGTTGTTTTGGTGTAGCGTCTTGTTGTTGTTGTGTAGCGTATTGTTGTTGTTGTGTAGCGTCTTGTTGTTGTTTTGGTGTAGAGTCTTGTTGTTGTTGTTGTAAATGCAATTCTCTGCCAACGTAATTTATGCCTCAGACATAAACTTCAATGACTTGAAACAAGAAAATAGTCCTAATTAAAAGCTCAGAAAATAAACAAGCTGATCCCAAACATGCCGAACAATACTGATGGTAAAATTCATTTAAAAGGAACCCGAACCTATTATTGAATGCAAATAAAAAATCCAAATATTTAAGAACCTATTTTTTTTATTATTTCACTGAAGTACATACAATTTTGGAAAAGCTTTTCATTTTCTGAGATGCACCTGCAGAGAAATGAGCATCACAAGCAATAAAACCTGATAAGAAAGCATCTTTTGGTGTAGTTTAAGTTTAAATGTTTCAAGGCCTATAAAACTTAAGATTTAAAAAATATATATATTTGTACTTATGACATTAATAAGTTATTCTTAACCTTACATAAAAGAAACCCAACCATATTAGGAGAGGTTCAGTTTGAAAGAGTAATTAGGTCATCTTAAAGAAGTAAACCTAGAAAATCTGGATGGTCAACATCAAATAAAACAAAAGCAGTGGAAATTTTTGTTATTAGTCTCAAGCTGGTCTCCAGCGGGTTTAACAGTCAGGGAGTGGTGTACATTTGATCCTGCATGAATCACTCGCCGTTAATTGCTGTCTAATATAATTCTTGCTTTTGACATTGGGAAATTTGCGTCTGCATCAGAAATGCAGGACTTTCACATATCCTACAACTTCAAGACAGACAACAAAGAAAGTTACAGAGGTGATGCAAAGCAGCCTGAAAAACATGTAGTATCAGATAGTTATGTTAAAGTATAAGCAGCAAAGAGTTTTTAGAATTTTTTTTTGTCATATTTTCTAACCTTAGCGCCTACAGAAACTAAACAAAAAAACTTATTGACTAATATGAAGTTTCTTTTCTTCCACAGCCTGTTAATGCATGCTTATAAACAAATACAGGGTAACAAGTACTATCATAAACACTAAAATAAAGAATTTCCCCTGGTTACTCATCCTGTTCTTTGTATTACACTGGGCCCATTTGTCACAAAAAGTGAGTAATTCTCAATGAATAAAATAAATCAGAGGTTTCAATCAAAAACAGCAAAGACACACAGAGAGTAAAACCTTAACCTGCAATACAATACAATAAGATAAATGGCTCCAGGTAAATCTCTTTGAGGACCTGAAAGGTTTTAAAAGTTCTGGGCAGATTTATTTTTAAATTATATAAACCCATAAAATAAAATAAAAACAGGCCTTTGGAAATTCCTTCTTATAAATTTTGGGACTAGTTTGAGGATGTGGTTTGTTTTAAATTAACTCAAAGGAAATGTCAAAAGAACTGAAAGTAAGGATTTCAGCAAATGTTTGCTAATTAAAAAAAAGTGCTGTAAAATGATTTTGTCCCCTGTTACAGACCTTCATTCCATTTCTACTGTTTTACTTGTTTTAGATCAATAAACAAATCTTACTATGACACAAAGCTATTCTGACAGAATATAAAAAAGAGTTTTTGTTTTAAATTAAGGCCGACAAGCTGGCTTAATGTGCCTAACAAGCAAAAACCATTATGAATTATCTATAATGAACTTTTAGGTGTTTTATTTGGCTCAGTTTGGTTAGGTGCGGTTTCAGGAAATATATACCCTCCAAAAAGAAAAATCCAATCCAATCCAATCCACTTTATTTATATAGCACATTTAAAACAGGAACATGTCAACCAAGGTGCTGCACATATAAAATACATGATAACAAATAAATAAATAAGACATAAAATAAACTAAAATAATATAAGAGAACAATAAAATAACACAATAAAATAAGTAAAAAAAGTTTAACTTACAGTAGAATAAAACATATATGGATAAAATGTACAAATTCCATTGGCAGATCTTAACATTTGTAACAAGTTGAAAAATATAGAAAACAATTAAAAATCTGCTAATAAAAGGTAGTATTTTTTATATATAAATATTTAAGAACTGACTTAAATGTATTTGAAGTTTACTGATATATTTTCAGTAGCAGCTACAGAAAAATACTTGGTAAGATTTTGTGTATTTGCTGTGTAGAACTTGTCTGAAAACACAAAGAGGGTTAAAAGAAAATCTCAAAAAGAAACGTATCATCTTTCAGTCTAAAAAGTAGTAATAAAAAAAAACAGAGCTATAGCTTGTAAAAGAAACAGCCTCTTATGACAACTAGAAAAGATTTGGATGGTTGCTGTGAAATACAGACTGACCCAATCTGCCACGGATATTTGACCCCAGTTTAAGGGGTCTGCTGAAATCACTTTTTAGGAATGTAAAAACATGTCTGCGAAATTCAGTTTAGTAAATTTTCATCAACCATTTTCAGCCTGCATTAAAAAAAAAAAAACATTAACGGATAAATCAATTTTCCTCCCGTTTTGCTAAACAGGACCAAATGTCATTATTTATGATATTATATTATGATATGATATTAAATTATATTATTTATGTAAATCAAAAATAGAAATAAAACTGTCAAGTGAATCCCAACAGGTCACTTTAAGTCACTTGAATAAATTATGTTAAACAAAATAAAAACAATCCATGAAGGAACTGTTTAAATCCCAGCCTGGGTTCATTCTTTAGGCAGCTTGCACGTTCTGCCTGTGCTTTTTTCTAGATACTCCGGCTTCCTCCCAGAGTCCAGAAATATGACTGACAAGGCCTTTAAAATCTTTTCCTGAATATGAGTGTCTGTATGTGGTTATTTGTCCTGAATTAACCTCTGATGGACAAGAGACCGGTCTAGGGTGTCCCGATAAACCATGGACATTTCACAGCAAGTTTCTACCGATGCCAGGGGTCTGTAATCTGATCTGGATCAGGAGGGCAGAGGTTCCTGTTTTTTTGTGTGGTTTTCTACAACACCAATCCTGTAATCGCACATGTCCAAACAAACAGCCGTCATGTTAACGGTTGGTTTTCTGTCATGACACCTGCTCGACCTGAATAGGTAGGTTGCAGTATCACATCCTGTTTACTTACTTACACACCTTCCTTCCTTGTGTCTGGAGTCTAACTGGTGAAGCCGCTTTCACAGAAAAAATTCCCACTGATGACACACGGAGCACCTCACCTCCAGGTTTTTAATGGCTTATTGTTTCAACCACTTCCTTTTAGAACATTCAGCTCCTGGAGGTGGAGGTTTCTGGAGGTGTACATGTCACGTTTGTGTTACAGTAGGCGTCAGTGTGAAGCAAAGGCAGTTCTCATGGAAATGTAAAAATATCATTTAGTTTTTTAAAAGACTTTGATTTCTCTCCACCCTGAATACTTTCATACAGCCAGTAAACAAGATCACAAAACTAACACATTGAAGCTTTAATAATAACTCAAAAAGACAAATTATAAAACAGCATTTATACTCGTCATCTGTTCTGTTATGACAGGAAGAACTATAGAGTCAGTTCAGCCAGATTTAGGCTTCACTATTTAGGAGAACAAACAGATAAAAATCAAGCACTTAAGATTAAATTCGCACAAATTATAGTAAATAAAAACCAGAATTACAAAAAAAAAGTGTGGAGGTTGAGCATTGAGACATGCAGAGAGAAAAAATCTGACATTTTACTCAAACTGAAAACAATAGAGAACAACGGCAGCTGTTGGGATAGGAGTGTTTTTTTGAGCTGGATAAAATGTTGTAGGAATACTTCCATCAATGTTTTTAAAAGTTGCTGAAGTCAGTGACGCCCTGAAGCTTTAGGAGAAGCAGAAGAATAAAGAGTCATGGTATGGCTCCACTTCACTTTGTTTATGAAATCCTGGTCAGTAAGCGTTGAAACAGAGCAGCTAAGCAAGCGTTTTCTGTAAAGTTCTCAAATAACGGAAAATACAGTCTTCCTTGCTCAAAGTGCGTTTATTTTTAAAAACAGAAGCTGCTTTTGTTCTTTTTTTTTTACACTCTTACAAACTTTAACATTAGAATCCCTGGAAGACACTAGTTAACACTAAAGTGTGACTGTAGTCTGTTGCTACATTTACCACCATTGATGTTACCTTAATAAACTTAAAAAAGCGTTTAATTCTTAATTTGGCATTCAAATGGTTGCATCAACTCCTTAAAGGTATGCTTCTGAACAGCAGTAAATTACACTCAGGAACGTAACCGTGCATGCATTTAGGGAGTTTCACAAGCTTAAAACTAATTGCACAATTAATTTGTAAGCTACTTAGCACAGCTGTGGTGTTAAATTGAAAGATTAAAAGATCTGTAACTTCCTCTATGTGCACTTTTATCCATTCAGAAATCAAAGTGAAACAGAATCTTTTTTATTTAAACCTAAACAAACCGAAAGTGTAGTATAAACATTTAACAGCTTTTTTAAAAAGCAAACATTTTTAGCTTGGCTACTAAACTTAATTTCAATATAACATAATAATGTTTTTTTCCCTATGAAAGAGGATACAACATAATAAAGCCAAGCTGTTAGAGAAATTCAACAATATAGTCAATGACTATACTCAAACTGGAGAAAGCAAGTCGGGACTTTCAGAAGCACTTGACAGAGAAAACAAACAAGTTCAAACAGCGGTCATTAAAACGTGTGAGAAATATTAGTGAGAGGAGTTTTTTAATTTGTTGAGCCAAATGTTCATTCAGTCTGGAATAAGAAAAGTGACTAAATCTAGTCAGCATAAAATAAATAAATGCCAAAACTCAACTCTTTCCTAGCCTTTTGATCAGATACCATTCAAAATTACTATAATTTGTCATTCTGTCGATTATGTTTGGCTCTTAATGTCTGTCCCTTTCAGTCAGTTGTAAATATGTGATTGTAAAAATAAAGATAATTTGTTTTGATAGCGGAAGAACTGTTGGTCAGAAAGAAAAAACCAGGAACTGGTACACGTAGCTTATATAATAAATTAGTGTCTCCCAACATACATGCTCGGTTTTGTGTCTTTTGATGAGATTTTGTATGATATTATTTTTGTTTCACTCGTTTTAGATGTTACATCTCCCTCCAGCCTTATTTAAACAACTGTTCTTTGTCCAGAGGTCAAACACAGAAAAACAAGTGACAAATTCATCATCTTTAAATCCATTTTGTGTTAATGTTTGAGTTTTCTTATTTTTGTTAATGTTTTAACTTATCGCATTTTTTCCTTAAATTTGCAAACACCATTACACATGAAGTCCGTTCTTAGTTTACCAGCCACGAAAGCGGCTGTTGTTGTGCCATCTGATTTCAGCAAGGTGAGGTATTAACTATGTATTACTCAAATTGTTATGCATCCAAACACAAAGGGACCATGTTAGCAGGCTAGAGCCTTATGTGTATTTCTTGTTTAATAAGATCAAGTAAAAAGTGGTAAACAAATAAGATTGCTTCAGCTTTTCTACTTCAATTTTGGTATTTTTTCTCAGCATACAATCACACTTTTTAAATAGTGTAAAGATATATAATAGAAACAAAGGGAAGTTTAAAAAAATTATATTCACATATTTTATATTTTATGTAAGATCAGTGTTGTTGATAATATTTAGACCTTGGATGCAGAAGATCAGGGGTGGATTTAGAAATAGGCCAACAGGAGGCGGTGCCCCTGTAGGTTTAGATCTGGCTCCTGTACTGATGATATAATAGTAAATTCAATTTCTCATGTTGATATAAGCAGGGACAGAAAGCTTTAAACCAATATTTTTTATTAGGCCCGAACAGCTTAGCGCTGCGAAGGCCTATTGTATCTGTTAGGTTTATTTTTTTTTTATTATTATTCTTCCCCCGCATCCTGTTTCACTAATTTGAAGGCCTAAACATATACGAAAACTCACCAAACGTCACCCAAAATTGTCCCACCTCAAATTTCAGTAGTTTAATGCAATCAATGGACGTGGCCAAACCAATCTACAGCGGCCCCTAACTTGAGACAGACCAACATTTAAGTCCTACAGAGCTGAAACTCGGTATATAGGTAGATCCCCCTAAAACTAGAAAAAAAGTCTCTTGGAGGTGTGCCCTAAATCCAACAGGAAGTCCGCCATTTTGGGTCAAAGGGTCAAATTTGGCTGTTTTTCAGTTTTCATACATGTCGAACTTTAACGAACTCCTCCTAGAGATTTTGAGCTATCAGCTTCAAACTTGGCTACTACGCGCATAAGGTATTGAGGATTTAAACTTATCAAAATCTTGAGTTTTTGAGAATGTTAAAGGGGCGGGACCAGGTCTCAAAGGTGGCGTATTCGCCATGAATTTCCAGCAGCTATAATTTTCACATAAAAAGCTCAATTTGCACCAAAGTTTGTATGAGTCATCCATGTTGGATGCTTGACGATCCTTTGTGGTCATATGGTCATATTGGTCTAACTAGCTCTAAAGCACCAACAGTTTTCGGTGGACGACGTGGCCGCAGCGGCGTGACAAACTCAGACTTCACGCCGTTACCATACGTTTGGCTCTAAATAACTTCCACGAGCAAGGTCATCTTTGCTAAATGAAACTGTCTGTCATTCTTAATACAGCATCTCTAATCACATTGGCATCGATTATGCTGCCGTCACTGAATCTCGTCCCTTTGAACAGGAGGTAAGCTATGTTTTTACGTTAGTTTACTACATATTACTCTAAAACTCATGCAGGTTTAAACCAGTGATTTATGACATTCAACAACATGATACCTAATCTTTCTCTCAACACTGGCTGCTGGCTGGAGCAACTGGGCGAGGCAGAATGGCATATTCAAATCCCTCGCCTTTTGCATACAGTTGGTTGTAAATCACACATGCATCATCCGATTTGCACCCAACTACATATGAATAACCTTTGTTAAACTTTAAAGAGCACAATAGGATTACATTGGACTGTAACTCCAGTGCGCCCCCTAGATAATTTAAACAGCTATATCTCCCTGAGACATCATCCGATCTGCACCATATTTTTTGTGCATCATCGAGGAAGAGTGCTTGAGATATTGGTGTGGATCATTGTCGACATCGCTTAAAGCCCCGTCCACCCAATCCCTCCTAATGGATGAGTGTGAGAAAACCACAAGATTATTGAATGCGCCGTGTGGGCGATAGTGTTCGTGCTCCGGGGGTCGCAAGGCCGGAGCGACGCTGAGATGTGAGGGCTGTCCATCGCTGCTTGCAGCTTTAATTTTATTTTTTGCTTCACAGCTTAACTTTAAAAAATAAATTCAAAATTTGGTGTTCCACTTTTAGATTCAGCCCTATCGTGATTGCGCAGTTTCTCGCTGCTAGATTTGGGCTCATTTAGTACATTTAATTATTTTAATAAGTACTATCCTGTTTAAATTTTGTGTCCAAATGAAAAACACTGGCGCAATCCTGGCCACCCTAGTGATTTATTCTAGGACCGGCAAGGGGGCGCTACGGCAGAGGATCATGGAGAAGATAGTAGCACAAGAAAAAACACTCACTTTTATTAAAAGTGACTTTCTTCAACAGTCTCAGGAGGACCCAGAATACTTAGTAAATAAAAAGAGTCACTAAATGTTGTTGGATGTCCAACATCATGGGGAAGTTTTGTTGCATTTCCAACTACAAGCCTCTTATAGATGAAGATCGCACAACCAAACAAACGCCTCCTGTTCATATATGAAATGATTTCTAGCAAAGCCAAACTCAAATCCCTCTACTGGTTCATAACTGCAAACAAATTATTTAACGACCCATCAGTGCACTATGCTTAAGGTTTGGGTTAACATAAGGGATAGTTATGTTTGGATGCTTCTTCTGGTGAAGAAGTCCCTTTACTCCTGTATGAGTTAAGGGACCAGTGTGTCATCTACAGCAATTACAACACTAACAATTCAGAAATGATCCTTAAAATGTGAAAAAAAGATAAACTAACCAATTAATAGGGGCTTCGTCTGGAAGTTTTTTAATTTTTTCATAATAAAATTAACGCTGTCTTCCTGTTTCACCTTACAAGGTACCAGATTAACCTCTAATAAAAGATGTTTTGGCAGAAATCTCTTCATCGATCCCCAAATAAAGGTGCTGGTTTTAAGGCTATGGTGAAGCTCATATACTCTAGCTACAAGAACAGCCTTTATGCTTTTAAAGGGTCTATTTTAACACGTTTTAGAGCCAGAAAACATAAAATGTTCTATTTCCAAACAGAAATAAATTTAAATCCAACTCTGCATTAATTTAAAGATTTAGAAAACAAGTACAAAATTACACTACTCACAAAAAGTTAGGGATATTTGGCTTTCGGGTGGCTGATGCATAGCGCTCTCCTTGACTTCTTCAACATCGTTGGCGGCCATCATTTCTGCTCAACGTGAATCGACTTTCATCAGAGAACAGCACTGAGGC
The DNA here is from genome assembly GCA_032876305.1 of Orestias chungarensis. Taxonomy (NCBI): domain Eukaryota; kingdom Metazoa; phylum Chordata; class Actinopteri; order Cyprinodontiformes; family Cyprinodontidae; genus Orestias; species Orestias chungarensis. The sequence continues at coordinate 1,443,076 of JAVLVB010000124.1, read as the reverse complement.
CCACTGGTCCCTCGTCCAGCGTAAATGCTCTCTGGCCCATGCAAGATGATGACGCCTGTGCCTCCTGATGTGGTCAGGTACCCTTGCAGGTGGTCTAGCACGCAGACCACGCTGATGTAAACGGTTTTGAATGGTCTGACGTGACACTTGGGTGCCTCTCACCTCCCTTAAACGTGCCTGGAGTTGAGTGGCATTCATCATCCGGTTTATCAGGGCATTGTTCACAATGTAGCGCTCATCAGCATGGGATGTGGCCAAAGGACGTCCACTTCTACGCCTGTCTGTAACTCTTCCAGTCTCTCTGTATCTCTGTTGCAACCTGCTGATGACACTCTGAGCTCAGTGGCCACGTCCGTCTGAGAACGTCCTGTTTGAAGCATTGCAATGGCCAGGTATTGTTGATCCATTGTTGGGTGTCGTCTTGGTCTCATGATGTCACATTGTGAACAGCCTGATGAGGACGACTGTTTAAACACCAGCTGTAATTGAACCAGGACATTTATTGGTCGATTTGAGGATCAAACACTATATACACTATATCTATAGCTATAGCTTTCACATAAAAAGCACAATTTGCACCAAAGTTGGTATGAGTCATCCATGTTGGATGCTTGACGATCCTATGTGGTTATATGATGAAGTCATATAGCGTGCTGGCGGCGGTGCTCGTGCTCTGGCGGTTGCAAGGCCAGGGCGGCGCTGAACTGCGAGGGCCGCCCATCGCTGCTTGCAGCTTTAATTTTTTTTTTTGAATTGAATACAGTCTAAATAAAGTTATTAACGAAAGTTATAAAAATATTATTCTATTTGTCTTTTAACACACAAATTAAATAAACAGTCAGTTCAGGTCCATATTATGTTGATGCAAACCTGAAAATTGGACACAGAAACTTGTAAAAACACAAATGCTCTTCCATGTAACTGAAAATAGAGAAACTGACATTCATTACATATGATTTGGTTTCATATTCTGACTGAAAATGGAAATAAAACTGCTCTGAACTTCCTCTTTTATGACAGGAGGAGGCAAATGTTTTTCTCGATTGCTCATCAAACAATAAAAAAGGTGGATTTTTTTTTTGTAGTCATCTGATCGTTGGAGAAATGTTTGTAATTTCATTTCACTTTAAAAAAAGCCTCAAAATTGTCTCAGTGAATTTAAAATGGACTGGAAGAGCAGTTACCACAGAATAATAAGAATCTTGTAGTTTCATAAGACAAAATAAAAATGACAAGAAAGGTAATTGTATGATTTTTATGACTGATTGTTTTCCTAAAAATCTCCTTTTGGAATTACAGTAAAATATAACTGGAGTGTATGCAGTCCATTTCTTTAAAAAAGACCCACTGATGATAGTAAAATGTACAGAACAGTTTAAAATAACAGTGACAAAAATGTGGCTGATGCCAGATCTGAGTGTTTCAACAACTTCAATAAAATCATCCTGATTCCCAGATTAAAAAAAACGAACAAAAAAAAAAAAAAAAATCAATAAAAATCACCATAAGGTAAAAAATTAAATTACATTTGCTGCACCTCATTGGAAAAAAAAAAAAAGTATACAAGCATTAAAGTAAATAAATAAAGTCTCTGATTTCTTTAAAGTATTTTCTTAGTCAGGAGGCGACGCAGCATCCCTCTTTTGGTTTCTGATCCCACAGAGGGACGGACATTTTTGGTCATAGATACACAAACACGCGCGTGCGCACACGCGCACACACACACGCGCACACACACACACACACACACACACACACACACACACACACACACACACACACACACACACACACACACACACACACACACACACACACACACACACACACACACACACACACACACACACACACACACACACACACACACACACACACACACACACACACACACAAAAATCAAAACAAAAAAAAACACCCGGCCTCTTTCAAAAAGAAAGACCGGATTCGAGTCTCTTCGCTCTCAGGCGAACCCATCTCTGTGAAAACCGACACTGGACCCACCGGAACCAGAGCGACAACACGATCGAAGATTTCACAGAGACGAGAGCAGCCAAGGTTAACGTACCCTACACATTTGGTTGAACACATTCACTTAGATCATGTTGATTGTCTTAATCAGAAAGCAGGCAGGGCTGTCACATTAGCCGTGAATCTCTTCACAACTTCAGGATAAAGGCTCTTGGTTTAATCACTGATAGAAAACTCCCTCACTAAAGAGAAAAAATAAAATAAACTCATGTCTCTTGTCGTTCATCAATAAATATTCAACTAGAAGTCTCTATGGAACATATATTACTTTGTCTGGTCTCCACCGACGCGCTCGGATCCTCTTTGTCCTCTAGCTGTATGGATGCTGACGGGAGGAGGAGGTTCGGACTGCTACACATGCTGCGACTCGCGCCTCGAGGAAACGGGATTGGTGGAGGCGGAGTCTCCCTGAGTCTCTGAACTGGAAGCAAGACGGAAACCGATGAGGGGGCCGAAGGCGGCACCTCCTCAGAGGAGCGAACGGGATAGAAAAGGAACTTCCTGGACGTCCTCGGTCGACTGTCGGGTGTTTTGCCAGCTTACATGTTTGTGCCACAATACACTTTTGGTAGGTTTTCATTACACTGAGGAGCCAAAACTTTACAAATATAACAGCACGTGTTCAAATGACATACTTACTCCAAACCTATCTGGCTTAGGAGTTAAAACAAAGTGAGGCTTGTATGTTGTATGCATGGTGTCATCACTGAGCTCAGCTGAATCCTTTAACCTGATTAGTTTATGTTTCTGGATGTGGATGTCCCAGCATGCATTTTCAAAGTAAGCATTACTACAAAGATTATCTTTGGAATGTTTTGGCTCGTTAGTGTACTATTGGTAGATGAAATATCGCCTATTTACATGATTCGTGCTCACATGGCTGGTCTCTTTGGGGCTCTGAAGCCCTGCCCCCATCCATCCTCCTTAGGCGAAGATCCGAGCACAGCAGAGCGCGCCTGCAAACGCAGGGAGGCGGGTTGAAGGGGGAAGCCGCTCCGGGTCAGATGCTGTTTTCCAGCGGGCTGTGGTGGTTCGCCGTCGGTGCCGGCGCCTGCTCGTTCATGAGGAGGAGCGTCGTCTCATCCGGGCCACTGTCCGCAGGGGCAGAGGAGGAGTCCGCCCCGAGGTCCGTGATGGTAATGCTGGCCGTGAGGAGCGGCTCCTCCAGGTGGGGCGCGTGGTGGCCGCTCTCGGGCGACTGAGGCGTGCTGTCCAGACGAGACGCGATCAGGCCGTTCTGGTACTGGGCGGGCGTGATCTGAGGGAGGAAAACAAAAATTCGTCATATAAAATCACTTTAAACTTAAACTGTTGAAGATCTTAATAAAGAGACTAAGAGCTTCAAACTTGGCCACAAACACCAAAGGGTTTAAGTTTAGCTGAAGATCAGTAAGATGTAAAAGAGCAAACCTGATCCCAAGTGACCACAAATGTGGGATATAAGAGGCAAAAACTGGATGGTGATTTAAAGGTAGCTTAGAAAGGAATCTACACAAAACAAGACCAGGAGCTTTAATGTTGCTGATGAAATATAGAAAAACTTTCGATTTATAGTATCCAGCAAAAGTAATCAAATTTCTAAATAATTTTTTAACAATCTGCTGGAATGTCTTATTGCTTTCTTTTAACAGTTCATCAAAGTTAGCCTTAGTTTCACAAAGAGCAGATTCTCCCTTCTGAGCTCTGAATATCTGCAGCTCCTCCGGAGTTACCATTGGCCTCATTAATGCTCCCAACGACAAAAAAAAATATGTTTTTGAAAACTGAAATAAAAGTTTAATTCTAAGTCCTAAAGATATTTAGATACAGCTTCAGTTATTACAGCTAGAAAATAGCGAACAGGCTCAAACCCTGGCTTTAGCGATGGACTCGGACCTGAACCTTGGGAGAAACATACAGAAAAGAAACAAAGTCGGCCTTTTTATCACCTCAAGAACATTTCTAGGACTGATGTCCCAACAAGATCCTGAGAACTCAACCATCTGTTTATGTTTAGTTGCATTGTTTACTGCAACAGGTGACTAAAAAGTCAATCAGACAGAGGCAGCTGTTCCCTTTCTCACTAAGACTAAAAAATAAATAGTGCGCATAATCCTGGTTCTAAAATCGCTACACCCCGTAGCTCAGAGAATAGACTCTAAAATACTTCTGTTACTTTAGAAATCACTAAATGGTTTAGCAACAACATACATTTTTGTTATATATAAGTTTTTATATAACTTTTGGAATATTTATTTTCTTTTTGCACAATTTTTTGCGCCGTTTTGTTTTGTTAAAGCTGCTAGAAAACATCTGAAACGACGACAAATAAAAGAATTGAAATGAAATTGAATGAAAAAATTAAATTAAATAAACCCTGTTAAACATAAACAACAGCGATTAATAAAATTGAGTGCTGGTTGATCATTCATGTTTTTAGCAAGTAACCCACTTTTAACTGCCTTGTTGCTGAAATGGCACTATACAAATAAACCTGACTAAAGACTTGTTTGGTTATCCAGTTGCAAGGTTACTAAATATTTCATTAGAATCACAACTGAGAAGCTTTGAAACCTGAAGTTTTCTACAGCATCACTTAGGGATGTAAACCCCTTTTGTAACAAGTCAACGTGGCCAAGTGTCATTGTCTACGTGTTTCTCAGGGCGAAACCTGCGGTGTTTGTGAGCGCGACAGTGATGCAGAGGTTTGTGGGATTTTCTAACCAAAAGAGGGAAGCGTGACTGAAATCGGACGTATGTTTTTTTTATTGAGGCAACCCGAGTCTTATAGCACATCACCACAGCAGTATACACAAAGTCTAACTCCAGGTTTAAATGGTTTCTACTGATTTTATTGCGATTTCCTCAGGTGTGAAACCTGGGAGCCCACCTTGACGAGCTGCAGGTCCGTGAGGGCCCTGACGTTGAAGTCGGGCGTGTACTGCTGCAAGGGGATGTTGCTGTTGTTGAGCTGCGTGTTGCTCAGGCTGACAGCCAGAGACTCGGTCCGGTCGGTTCCGCTCAGAGAGGCGGTCCGGTTCAACTCGCCAATGTGGGACGGTGAGCGAAACTCTACCGACAACAAAAAAAAAAAAAAAAGTTAGATCAGCTTCTGATAAACATGATAAACAGGATAAACATTTATCTTTGATCAGGCCGTCCTGCAAACACATCGGGGGAACTTTATCGGATTTAGAAACTGATGATTTGAAAACTTAATGCAGGTTAGAACAGCTTCAGACGTCGCCAAACAAACGTTAGACGTATCAGGATGAGGGTTAGCTGGAAGTTAAGATTCATTCATTCATTAACTCGCGATGCCACCGATTTTTTTACACACACAATCCGTGACTCACATAGAAAAATTTTCAACTGAGTGATTCAACATGTGTGGTGTTCACCTTACATCAGCCACACGTCACCAAACATTCTCTAATTTAAACCTTTTAAAAGCTGCAGTGACAGCGTTTGAAACAGCCTGTTTTCATTTATCTGACACTGAGTTAGGATCTGTGTGCGTTATGTACAACGAACAAAAAGATAAAAATCACACAAATCTTTAGCTTCCAAAGCTCAAACCAAACAGAAATGACTTCAGGTTCAGCAGCAGAGATATGATTGCTTTAACATAAGAAAATGTCACTTTATAAAGCTTTGTTCCTTAAAATACTTTGCTTTAGCATTAATTAGGGAAATTCAAACCTGCATATAAGAAATATTAGGCAGGAAGTCCGGTGTGAGGACACGTTTACTTCAAAGTTCCTCTTTGCGCAATTCTTTTTAGCTCACAGCAGAATGTCGGACTCGTCCGGTAGAACGACATCGTAATAAAAGGGCCTGAAATTTCCAGCCAGAACCTCTGGTTTTTATCTAAAGAGTTCTGGTACTGTAAAAGCTCAATTTTATGCCCTCTAAGGCGGCTCTGCGGGGCTCTGGAAAAACAGGCCAAGACTTTAACAGATCCACCACCATACTAAACAATGGGCACAAGGTGATTTTTCATGTAGTCACAAACTGATTTATGTGAAACAAGCTGGTAGAACTCAACCCACACATTACTAAGTCTTAGGTGACCAACCAACCTCATTCCAGTTAAAGTTTAGTTAACTCCACATGTTTAGGTTTCTAAACTCGAGGAGTGATTGTTATGAACACTCTAAAAGCCCAAGGAGCCACTCTTCGCACCAGAACTCACAGAACTACAATTATATAGGATCACAGGACAAACAGAAGTTAATAATTATGATTAGGAGTTAAAATTCCCCAGAAACTGATTATTTTGGAAAAAGTCTTTAAAAAATTCTTTATAAAAGGCTGCTAATAGGAGACTTGGACACGTGTGGCTCTGTAAGCTGCTTTGACTCATTTAGACAGTTAATTTTATCTGATCAACTGTTAAATGTAAAAAACAAATTAGTTGAATTGAAATGAAAACAAGAGAAAAAACAATCCACAGTGCACTTTAGGGAATGATTAAATGTAAAAACATTTCGTGTTTCTGTAGGAAATCAGGAAACATCTCTTAAATGAATAGGTGTCGAAAAACTAATTTAGTTATCGATTAGTTGCTTTATATTTACGTTGTACTGTAAGCGTTCTATTTTAACACAATCTGTTACATATGTGTTCAATATGTGGCAGTAATGAGCCAACTAATGCTGCGATCTACCGGTGGAGCAGTAGAAGAAGAAATCAGCCACTCGTTAGCCTTGTTTTGCTAGCGCATGGCTCAGGCGGCATAAACACATTTGCCCTGAGCAAGATGGCGGAGGGCAAAACTGGATGAAAGTCCGAGAGAAAAGCATGTCGGTGTTAAGCGGGAGAGGAAGAACCACCGGGGTAAAATAACAGATAGCTAATAAGAAAATAAATGCGCTGAATACAGTTAATACATTCAGTTATTATTAATTTAGAGTTGCAGGTGTGCAGAAAAAAAAACAAGCAACTATAAATGAACACATGTGGAACAAGGCGCTCACCCTCAATTTACAAACTGTGTTTTCTAATCATGCTGTTTGAGAGAGCAGTTGATATATTTGTGAAAAAAAATAATGTCCAACTAAGTCGGCCTCTTGTTGAACATTCAGAATAAAGATAAAATAAATTCTGATTTTGAATTTACAGCATAACAAGGGCTTACATTTTTAATAATATTCTGTTAACCTAATAAGTTGTATAAAATTCAAAAATTCTCATTTTTGTATGTTGGACTTAAACTGTGGAGCTCATTTGTTCCTTTAAATAAAGTTAAATTGCAGAGACCAGCACAATTGTCTTAAAATGAAAGTAAAGGCTAAACAAAATGAATAGTAAATGTAATTGATCGTAAAAATAATTGAGAGGTTAATCAAAAATAATCATTAACTGCAGCCCTAGTTGTACGTTTTTCAAATAAAAATGATAATAAATGGCTTTCACTTATAAATTGTACGTCCGACATTAAAAATTGTCACAAGGAAAATGAAGAAAACTGTTTACTTTTGCAGTCAGTTTAAAATAAGAAATCCAGGTTTTACTCAATGCCGTTTACGGTTTCTACTTCAGTGACTGATGCGTAGAAACCCCAAACAACGTCCCTTATGATCCGCATCTACTATAAACCAGACACTCATCAGTGCAATGATTACACCAAAGCAAACTCATCCGCCGATGTGTCACACACACACAGTCTTCACACGCAAGGCCGTTCACCACTCGTGCTTCATCATTATTACCAGTCAGAGTGAGTCGTCCAGCAGGGGGCCTCAGTGAGTCATAGGAAACTGTTTTACCTGGACATGTCAACTGGGTTAGTTTAATTAATCAGGACTGATCACCCTGGTTGTCTACAGTTAGTGGTGAGACGTGACCCAATTAGCAACTGGGTGTATTTGTTCGGAGCTTTTGTTAATCCAACCGGAGACTTTTCTGTGGTTTCACTCACTTTTAACCCAAATTAAAAAAATATGTGTTTATTAGTGAGGAATGCAAATATTCTCTTTAGCTATATTAAATAAGCGTCCCTTCGATTGTAAAACTAAAATTTTAACATTTTTTTATTGTAAAACCAAACAAAAAACACGAGAAGTTTTATGTTTTCTTAAAGAGCAACAGTTTAAAATAGTAGAAAATTGTGAAATGTGAAACTTACACATTCATAATTTGATACTTTTACTAATAGTTGCTTTAATGGAGTATTTGGGTAGTAAATGATTAATTAAGAGCGATTTTAAGAATTTCTTTTAAATGTGTTTTATGTTTAACAACCATTTTAATTTTAGAGAATATAAATGTCAAACAGTATCAATGTTAGTTTGTCATTTTTCCCCCTCTTCCAGCCCATCTGATAGTTTAAAAAAAAAAAAACACTGAAAAGTCTCCAACTGGATCATTGGGGAACTACACAGTATGTGCAAACTAGTTTCTGTTTCAGTTAGTGGATCTAAAATATAGCTGATTGGAAAAAAGGTCCCAATTCCAAACGAGAACCTTTTAACAAACATGTCTTCCTTCATAATTACAATACTTTAAAGACAATGACTACATCCTACTGTAGAGGTCCGTTAAGTATCTAAACTACGGATTAAGATGTATTTGAGTTAAAATCAACTACATAGTAATGGCTTCATGCTTTAATCATAGAGCAGTGATCAGTCAAACAGAGGAACATACAAGGATGCATCTAGAAGCGACTCTATAGCGTTATTCCTTGATATTAAATCCCATCTAAGTCTCATCATGTCATTTCATTTCTGTCTGTGTCTGAAAAAATAAGGCTGACATTTTTGGCAAACACTTTGACCAACAATCCGGACAAGTCCAGCAACCTTACCTTCTACTGATCAATCGATACATTTGATGGATAACAGTCGTTCAAACACCTTTTTTCTTCAACGCATGGCTTCGAAATGCTGCTTTAGTTTTTGAAAAACATATTGTTTAATAAAACCTAGATGTTCCTTAAACATAAAACAAACATGGTGTTCTTATTCACCAATATAATAACAGAAGCAGCAAAAACGGTCTGTGTTGGTCAACTAAATAACTGTTTGCCAAGAAGTAGCTCTTATTAAACTTTTTGTCAGTCACATGAACGACAGAGCAGGACCTCTAGGGTTAAAACTGAACATAAGCAGGCTAAAAAACGTGACTGACTTTTTTTTAAATAACTATGAAAAAGCTTTTTTTCTGCCTTTTGATTTTCCCAGAGAGCGAATCTAAGGAGCCGCCTGCGCTCTGTGTTAGACATGCCGGCGTTTACCTGGCAACCGAGAGAACAGAGAAAACCTCTTAAAGGAGAGGAGGCGAGGACGAGGTGCGGCCACTGAGAGGACAGGAGAGAGGGGGACGAAAGGGACGGTCAGTGACAAACAGACACAGATCGGCTCACAGCCCCGGAGAGGACGAGCAAAAACCATGAAGATGTCCGGCCGCCGCCACCGAAACCCTGTCAGCCCTCACCGGAAAAAGGTGAGGAGGGGTTTAAACTGTGAAGACACGCCTGGTTTAAGACGTTTGAGCAAAGCTGGGATGTAGATGCTAAAAAAACAGAAGGAAGGTTATCAAACAAAAACTAAAATCATGCTTAGTTTTTTGCTCTTCTTCCCAAGTCAAAAGTCCCACCACAGATGAGAGAAAAAATATAGAAGTGAAGTAAATTACACATTAATATCTTAACATGTAAATGGTCAGATGCTGGATTTTCTTGAATGAATCCATGAGTTGCACCCTTACTGCTGGTACTGACTTGTCAGTACCAACTTTTTAACAAACATGGAAAAATCTAATAAAATTAGACATGTTTCCATCCACTGGTTTAAAGTAAATCAACTAAATTACACAAAGTGTAATTTCATCACAAGCTGAAAGATACTGATGGTTGTAGAAAAACAGAAAGTGGTAGAAGAATTTGGAAACGACAGAAATTATTCGACTAATGTGTTTCCATCTTAAAATAACAAAAGAAAAAGTAAACATTGTTTCCATCAACTTTTCCTAAGAAATACAGACACAGCTAAAGACCCTGAAGATGGTTTTATGTACCCAACGTTTAGATTTGAAGTCCAAAACTATTAATTTATTACCGAATAAATATTATGTTACCAAATATTGGGTAACATAATAATAAGATGCGTTTTATTCGTTTCAACTGTTTGTGATCATAACTTATACATGACGGGTTCACATTTAATTGAATCTCACAGATTCTAGATGTTAAGCAATTGAACCGGAATCTGTGATTGGATGACACAGAATAAATTAAACTGATTTGAAGTTGGATTAGTTTCAACAAAAACTGGACCCTAAAGATGAGGATTCTTGTGAACTGGCGCCATCTAAATAAAGTTGATGGAACTGAATTTAATAATCGTGGGAAAACTGCCACCTTAATGTTATAATCTAGCCTACACACGTTAATGTTGAAAGAAAGATTTGCTTTCGTATTTAGTTTTAAACTTGGGTGAAAAATATCTTAGCAAAGTAAATGAATGAGCAAATGAATAAACAAACTGACCTGCATTAGGATAACATCTGTAAATAATGGCATGGTATCGCTTTCTCTGGTGAAAGTTAAGATCTTAAACACATTATAGTGATTCTGTACAAAAACGTAACATAATAATACCAAGGTTACATGTTAAAGTCCCAATCTTGCGTATTTTTTGTACATTTTAGTCAATAAATAAAGTTTAAATATACACTTTAACTTCATCTATGAGAAGGATTTCAAATTTTTTTATAACCAATTTGCAATAAAAAAAAATATATATAACCTTGTATGTTTATAGTTAAAGTTAGCCAGTGAGACAAAATCATTTTTACAATAAAACCACTAAAAAAAGAATGGTCAACGCTGGAGTAGAAGATTTTTAAAACAGATTTTTGACATTTAAAACAAAAACAAAAAAATTGTTTAGCAAAAGAAATAGACTCCTGAGTGCTAACTAAAGGACACAGGTTTTTGCTCCCGCATGATGTTTATATTCAGCAGGAATCTATTCACAATGAACAATTAAGTCCAGCAGACACTGAGCTAAAGTACTTTAATGCTGTTGAAGAATCGCTGACGTTAATCCCGACTTTACTGACGGTGTATTTAGCGCGTAACCCGACATTAATTAGATATGCGTAAGCCAGCAGCAGGTTTACCTTTAAGCTCCTAAAGAAGCAAAAGGGCTGCCACCACATTCCACCAATGGTTGTCTACATTTCTCTTTTAACAGGAAAACATTGCCTTGCTAATTCTCAGATTTAAACTTATGTAAAGACAAATACCTTTTTGTCCATTATTTTGTAAAGTTTCATTATGAAGTGCTCTAAGAAAAGGTATATTTTAAAGTTATTCTGCCAGCAGAACATAATAAATCTGCCAAATTTAAATATCAATCCAATAAGGAGAAGGAGAGATTGAAGAGGATACCAGAAACAAAAGAAGACCGTCAATAGCAAACAACAGAAAAGGAAACTTCTATGTTGCCACTAGATGGCAACAGAGAGACATTAAATGATGCAGCAACCACCTTCTTTAAAAACTTTCACAGATTTAATTAAAATGGGATCTCTAAAATCAGTTACTGTTGTTGGATTAAATCAGAGGGAGGTCGATGGACTCACCCGTAGTGGAAGCACTGAGCGCCATGACTCCGTAAAAGGAAAACGGTCCAGTCTCAAACCTCATGTTTTCATTTCCAGCCTCCACCTCGACTTGACCCTGTTGATTATAACACCAAGGTATTATAATAATACCACAAAAAAAAAACACTTGAAATAAATCTTCCTCTTTGTTGTTGTTGTTGTTTTGATGAAATTACACCATCTGATCTATAGATGGCACCACATGACCAAGTAAAACGCAATGTTTGCTACAGATTGCCTCCGTCGAGGCTCTGCATCATTCGTAGGGTTTGGTTTTCAGAGTTGTGGGTGAAACACGAGTCAGAAATGACACGATCTGACAGACGATGGAAACAACGATTAGAAAACAACTAACCAGGGACTGTTTTAAACAGCCGGAATGTGCGAACTGCAGCCACAACACAACACAGTTAATCCATCCATCCATCTCCTTCGTCCTTTCATCCTCCCATCCCCTCTCAACACAGGCAGCGGCCCGATGAAAGCAGAACAAGTGGTGAAATAAAAGAGGGGTAATCAGTAACAACAGAAAGAAACCTAATCAGGAAAAACGAAGACAAAGAGAAGATGTAGGAAGTATATTCAAATCTAATCATCCTACACATCACTTCCCGTGATTTACAGATTACATCCCTAATTCGTCAGACTCTACTCATTAGTGCTTTCAACCAGCAACAACAAACGATTATCTAGCTGGGGAAGAACATTAAAATTTTTTGCAACTTTATTATTAGGAAGACAAACCACAGAGCAGTCACACGGTCAATCACATCCTTGGGTAATATTTAAACTCAATAAAGCTTCAGATAGTTGTAATTGGAAATATGACGACACCATGCACTCTGGGGAGATTAAAGTTAATAATTCACTAAACATAATCATAAACTACTTGCACGGAGCGATATTTGCTTAGTCCAGTGTAAATCCTCCTATCAACTCAAACATAAATGGCTTAAAATAACCATTCCTGCTATTCTGCCTGTTTACGAGACGTGTCCCTTTCAGGAAGTTAACTTTATTGAAGACAAAGAAGAAAAGTGATGTCGTGAACTCTGAGGGGAAAAGCTCACAATAACCTAAATGTGACTAAATGTGACTAAAACCAGTTTAACACACCAAGTTTCTGCAGTTCAAACAAATACTACCGTTTTTTCCTAAATTACAAATAAGCTACAGTTTATTTTTCGTCATGGAAAACTTTCACTGTGGTTAAATGATGTACTTTGACATCCATCAATCAATCCATGCATTCACCCATCCATCAGTCAATTTGTCTATCCATGCATTAATCCGATCATTAATCCATGCATCTGTCCGATTACTAATCCATAAACACATTCGACCAATAATCTATGAGCCCTAATCGATAATTAATGCATCCATCATTCATTAATCCTTTAATGAATGTGTCCGTGCATGCCAAATATTTAGTACGTTTGAATAATATTATTAAAAACAGAATAAAGTAAGGATTCAAGGGGATTAGTATTTTGTAAAGTTTTCAGATGCTTTAGTCTGATAATAAAAAAAAAAGCCAAATAATGTATTTATTTTCTAATTTTGGTATTTTACCATTTTTTCCCTCTCAACAATAAAGTTTTTCCTTACCTAACCTCAACAATTCTCTTATTATGTTTGTTTACTCAGCCTTTGCCATGTAACCATTTCTGTTCTTCGACACTTAAAAAGACAAACAATAAAGCAAGACTTTTGTTTCCACGCCAAACACAACGCTGACCCACGCCTCATTGAAGAGAAGTCCACTCTGAACTGCTTTGGATGTTTCGGTGGCTTTTTTTGTTGTTGTTTGCGGGGCGTTGGAGCCCGTTTGTCCAGGTAAAAATGTAACGAATGTGCACGGCCAAGCGCTTTTTTGTTCTATTTGCACCTCCGGGCTCACCTAAATTAGGGCTTGAACCGCACAGTGCACTGCTGGCTCTTCATTAAAATGCTTTTAATCCTTAGCAACCAAGCCTAATCTTGTTAAAAAAAAGAAAAACATTTTTACTATGTACGATAATCTAGCTGTACAAGACATATTTACACCTGCTATGAAGATGATCAGGGTGCAGAAATAGAAACAGATGCCCACAGTTTAAATCTTCTGACTTTATCATTGACTGAGCCAGAAGTAAAGAAATTAAAGACAAACAAAAACACCCACATTCCTCAGTTACTTACAGCTTATCAGTGCAACTAACCATTTTTTATCTTTACCATAAGGTTAACTTTGCAGACGTGATCATCAGCCGAGGTCACGTTTATACAGGAACATGAGCTCATAAGTCATACAAGCCCCTCAGTCATGACAGAGGTGGACTTCAGGCGTTCAGCCGTCTGAACTGCTTCATGTTTAGTCGTTTCATCTGGTGGGAGGCAGGAGGAGGGAGCGGCAACGGAGCAGGGAGATGACAGAAAGAGAGGTGTAACACAAAACGGTGCTGCAGTCAAACCCGTTTTCTCCCCAGACGCAATATCACTCAAACGGGGACACTGCGATTATTACAGCTCTATTAATGCAAAATAAAGCCTGACAGATATGAACAAAGACAGCCACACGTCATTTTTTTGTTCATATACTGTTACTCAATCTGACTTTTATCAATTATTTACACACAGCTAGAGCGAATCCTCAGCAACCAGTGACCAAATGTTAAACTCGTCTACATGCTCTAATCTGCAATGATGCAGTTTAACAAAAATGTTAAATGTTGCATGTATCTGTTGAAACCCTTTAAAAAAAATTGGAGGGTTATTTATGTGGACTTTGTAAGCAGAAGCTCAACAACATTTAGACTTAACTAATGAGTCGAGTTATACGGAGTGTCGATTCAAACTCCCATTTCATAGTTTACTGGACAAACAGATGTTTACGAGCGGCTACAAATCTGAGGACCAGTCAAGTGAGAAGCCACTCCTTCAACTTCTATAATGCACAGCGCCTAAGAATAAACACAACATGTCTTTTTATGTCAGTTATATAAGCATTGATGCCAAACAATTTATTAATCAGGAAGACGTGATTCTTTTTATCAACCTAAGTGTTATGTTGCGACCGTCTACGAATATAAAGCTCAGCTCCTGTCTCTGGTTTAACCTAGGCCATTTTAAAGGGATACTTGTTCTTTAATATCTAAAAACGCTTGTTTTAGTTTAACATTAACAAAAGAAAACACTCTATAGGTTTTAGATATTTAATTGGAACGAACTGAGCAGAGATAATCCTGTAATAGTTTTTTTTTTTTTATTAGACAGAAAATAAAGTTATTTATGTTTTGTCATTTTCAAGGGCAGAGAGATTATTATCCTCGAACTAAACTGTAACAACTAAAAGGCCACAGCACCGTTAGGCAACCTTTGAGGTAAATCTTATTTAGATTTACCACAGACAAACAGGAAACTAGATATTAAGTTGTTCCTAAAACGTTTTCTTTTCCAATGGCTCGAGCGACTGCTACCACTGAGAAAGAGCAGTTTAAGACTATTGTGTGTGAGAACTACTGCAGATACAAACACAGCACAGAGCAGGATGAGGTAATGTGGACCCAAGGCTGTCTGAGGATGCCTGTGTTTCTGTGAAGCTAAGAGACAAACCCCTGCAGAGTCTGGAGGATCCGCTGTCACAAGGCTGTTAATAACTTATAGCAAAGCCAGCAAGGGGTCTTTCCCTCAAACCGCGGCTCAAACGGCGTGTTTGTGCAAGTTATGGTAAGATTGTGGTGTTGAATCTGGGTTAACGTGTGACTCGGCCTTTAGCGTTTGCTGGTTTAAGCCACGTGTGATTTACAAATAAACACCTGGTGTCAAACTCCACATTCTCACACTTTTATACATCATCGTGAGTCAGGATTGACCAAATCCAATCGTGACACACACACAAACACAATAGAAATACTTAAATATTTATTTTGGTCAGGGAATATTTCTTATTCTCCCTGGACTCTTTTTTCCATCTCATACTAACAACAGGAAGGACATTCCTTAAATGAAACCCTGATGCAATATCTGTAGTTTAAAAAAACAAAAAAAAAACAGCCTGTACTTACATTTCTTTACCTTTTTAGGAATACTCAAAGAAAACATGTATTAACCCACGTAAATGTTAACGTGACAGACATAAATATAGGTTAGTAGTCTTAGAAGGGGACACAGGAGCAGCTTTGTAATTCAGGGATTTTCCATAGAAGCTGAAGAAAAATCCTTGAATCCAACAGAAAATAACCCGTCTGGTACTGAGCAGCTGCTTTGTGAGGATCTCAGAGCATCTTGATGGAGACATGAATCACTGCAGTCATAAACAAATGTCCAGTCTGCTGACGGTGCACACACACACACACACACACACACACACACACACACACACACACACACACACACACACACACACACACACACACACACACACACACACACACACACACAC